>JAOTON010002262.1:727500-820169 GCA_034440635.1 Lepas anatifera | reverse complement strand
TCCCATTTCTGCAACTGGGAGGCGCGGACGTCGCCTGAAGCCAAATTTGTCGCCTTCGTTTCTTCCTATGACGATTTTGTGCTGATAAGTGTGTAATTAAAACACCAGTCACAATTGGGACAAATTCACAAATTGATAACATTTAAAAAATGGATGCAGTGTTAAGTGCAGCCAAATTTAGAAGTTATAGAGAATAAATATATCTGCGCAATAAATTTCAGCAAAATAAAACTAATTGAACTTTCTGAGGCAGGATAACATGCAGGATTAAATGTGGATCACTTGACAGGCTAGCTGCACAAGTAACAAGCATTTTCTTCTACATCCACCTCCTATCTCTCAAACATGGTAAACAAGCCCAGCTTCCTTTTTAGAACAGAAATTTGATAAACCCTCCAAAACGTTGCTTTCACGAAGTCATTCTCACCAATACATGGACTACTGTGCTGTGTCACCAATTTCAACACCAATTTTCCAATGGAAACAGGTCTTCAGGTATACAAATCTAAGGGCACCGGTTCCCGTTGAGGAAACTTTGAAGTGTTTTATAACCATTCATAGGGGTTGGGGACCGAAGATTGTTCCAGCTTGTATGCAAGCAATGCCCTGCAGTAACCTTTCTCTCGTTCTTCTGTAGCATTCACGGTCTGGAGATGATCAGGACGCGACAGCACCCGATTACAATGTAGTGTCTTATCTTGGTAAGGTAAACCATCTTCTTCATGTTTAATGAAGATGTTGACATTGACGGTGATCATTTTTACAGCTCTTATCAAATAATTGGTTTCAGGTCATTACAGGTCAGTTCACAGTTGCAGGTTAACTGACCTCCCCTTAAAAACGTTTAAGACAGTATAAGTAAGAACATGTTTAATGCTCGTATTTGAAATTCATAATACATCCGACCTTCTAGGTATCATAAAAAATCGGGATATTTGTATATGGATGACTTAAATTCAACTACGAGCCATGACATCTAATTGCAAATACATGGGAAATTGGTTTAAACTATAGAACTCTGCAACTGATGGTGGTACAACGTTTATTTTAACGGAATTAATTTTGCATTACCCTTACGGTTCTAATGGCATGCATTTTGACATAATTTGAACTTAGCCTGAACCCAGTTCAGGTCAAATCTGCGATTTCTAATCTAGAATTGACCTATCAAGATCCTATTATACATAATTTGATTCGGCTTGCTGTGAGGATTCTGATTATCTACATTATTTTTCTCATCTCTATAAATTTATACGTAATGACTTGCAAAACTTCATTTCCATGTTATCCTTATGGTGACATGCCCTGACCTCTAGTGACCTTAAATGTGACATGAAAAATCAAATGTTTTCGATAGAAATTTATATAACCTATCTAACGCCGTTTACTGTTTCTCGCTACCTAGCGTTGATCTTGAGATCTTAGGTCCACCGTCCCCATCCCCATCCCCACCGTCAAAGCGAAGTTGGCTCAGTGCCCCGTCAATGCACGTGTTGAGCCCAATGTTTGCTGAGACACAGGACAGGGTGTCGGATTATACACCTTTAACTGTCACACAAGAACCTGCACGTCTTAACTTATATTTATTGAAGATGCATTACTTCCGGTGCTGTTCACAAATTCACTAGGTTTCACAACACGGCACTATGAGACCGATTTAGGATCTACCACACCAAAATTGATTTGGTCATTTTTCAATTGCGCTAATATATGGCTCAAACAAGATATCATTGTCCATATTTTTCGGGCCAGGCATTTATTTTGGACCATAATCTCGCAAGAACCAAATATACCGCAACGAACATGGGTTTTGTGTGAATACCGAATATTTTGCAGATCTGCCAGATATACTGCACAAAAACGATGCAATAATACGTAGTTAGGGGTGAAATTGGAAATATCCCTGAACTGCAGCTAACTGTGCGAGGCCTATAGAAGGCATCGGGTGCCAAAAGAATGCACGTTGTACTGTCTTATGGAAAATATACTTTTTTACTCGTCAGGTCTGCAGAAAATTAAATATGACTTCCTCATAAACATAAAGTGAAAATAAAAGTCCCACGAGGTCACTCGGTGATTTTAGTATCCATCCATTCTTCCTTGCCTTGTCTATCCGGAATAGGAATAGTTCGCGGCATGAACTTGCGACATTTTCAATTATCGTAATTTTTAGTTGACACCACAGCGCTCCGCCGCGGCCGTGGCACCCCGACGCTGGACGTACGGGCCCTATGTATCGTTATATAACTGTTGTTTGTGAAGAAAAGACTTCATATCTATGTGTCCGCAAGCCTATGCAGATTTCAGATATCCTAAATGCATATAGAAATAAAAAATGTTGTTTCTTAGCTATGTTTGGGCATTGGATAATGAAATACAGACATAGAAATTCGGGGGGGAGTTGTGAGACTTAAGCCCCCCCATGTTCAAGCCTCTTTAGTAAATGAATAACCGGAGGATGTCCAGGAGCTGGTGGTGCAAGCTCCCTACCCTCTAGCTCCCCACCCCACCCTCATATTAAAGTCCTGGATCTGCCACTGGATAAAGGGATTTGTATTATTAACGTTTTTAGTTTTTAAGGTACCTATCGGTCGTCGTTTCCAAAAGTGTTTCATTTTGATATATTGGGGTGTTTTCTGATCCTTCTTTATAGTCCTATGACAGTTCTATTTTTTGTTTAACTCCTATTGCGGGGACGCATATTCTCGCATCTTTGGTGGAGGAGGGGCGGGGGAGGGAGTGGGAGGCTAAATTTCAGGACGCACCATCGACCACTCAGGAGGGCGCCGAGAGTCGATCGGGAAAGGGAAGTACCCCACTTGACTCCCCCTGGATCCGCCTATGGAAGCATAAAAACCGCCAAAATATACTTAGCTACGCGAATAATCAAGTTTTAACTATATTCTCAACATTTTGTATCCACCAGCTGTCGATAAACCACGGCTAAGAATTTTGTCGTGCCAGATAGTGGATCGGGCCCATTGTGCGCAGTTCCACTTGGTCGATCAAAAGTCATCTAAGGAAGCACGATAACAAAAATCACAAATTAGACCCAGTTCTGAACATAGGTTTAGTCTTGGCTTGAGACAGAGAAAAAGTGTGACAAACACGACGGAGGCGGCTTGTACAATTGCACGGATCAATAGCCCACTCAGGCTCAGGTGCAGTGCTACGAACGACATCAAACGCATTATGTCGAGCTTCCATCCCCCGTCATCACAAAACAACTGTCTGCATTTACCAAGCATTTTAACACGCGCCACGGTGGGGTCTCTGGCATCACGTGCCCCTCTGTATCTCATTTCCCACGAAAGCTAAAGGAAAATTACGGATGGTGTTTTAAAACTCTTCAAGAGACGAAGAAAAATTATGCGAATTATTTTTATGTCAGGTCAATATTGGGGTCAGCATAGGTCAAAGAAGGTTCCATAGGCTTACAACAAGGCAGTGTACGTTTCTTTAGATTTTTACTCAGCAAAGCTATGTAAGATATTGATGCATCATTGGATTCCTCTCATCGTGGCAAATCGAATGGTGTATAATTTGACCTTGCTAGGTCAAATTGAAACATGACCTGACATCGGGCTGGGTCAAGGCCACAGGGTGCTCTGGTATGGTCATGCTGCATATAAATTGACTACCTGTGACAATATAAACACAAAGCAAGCAAAATAGGAGTTTTATCTCAATTCGATGAGGAGTTATTGGCAAAACAATCACGGTATGCTCCTGTGACCTAACATGACCGCTTTAAGAGGTCATCAACTCGTGATTTTAGGTTTGAGGTCGGTTCATATGATCCTGAATAGCTCCTTGACCTGACATGACCTGGCCTACAAAATTTGATCAGATGCGTAAATTTTATCAGGGATAAGGTACTGTACGTTTTCTTGTTCTGCGTTTCTTCGTTTTTTGCGCTATCTGGGGAAAACCAGAAGGGAGCGAATTTCGCCCCCCCCGCAACGCAGTGCGTGTTAAGCAGTATTTTTCTACAGGGTGTTTCAGAAAGAATGATATTTTTCAAATGTTCAGTAAAGTACCAAAAATCCTTCAAATCTGTTCCCAAAATGTTCATTTTAATGGTAAATTGTAGGACATTTTTCAATAAACATGTTTCATTTGCATCAAATATTTTCCCCGTCTTAAAAATGATTGGAAAATGATGCAAGAAACATAATATATCCCCGCTTATGCTTGAGAAAACAGAACTGGCAACACTAAAAAAGCTTTAGCACACAGAAATGGCACATGAGCATGCAAATCAAAGGCACAATTTTCAGTAATGTTACAAGTTTAAAACTTTTGGTTCAAGCTCCATATGGCTCATTGGCTTACCTTCCGTATGAATGACTGGATACGGCGGAGACAGCGCAAAAGACCTCACTGTTCACCGCAGACCAGGGAACGTGGACCAGTTGGGGATTGCTTGCCTGGACGCGGGCTTTCCTAAGCTGGAGAGGTCTTTTTTAGAATTAATTTCCTGAGTCAATGTGCGTGTGGACTGTGATGTACCACAGGGGCGATGTAAGGTTTGCAGTGTCATTGGTGTGAGACTTGTCACGTGATATGCGCGTGATTTCTACGAACATTTTCGATGAAGGTAAAATAAACAGTATTTTCAAGTCATTTTTAAGACTATTTTTGAAGTAGCAAAAATATCACAACAGCTATCAAAATATAATAATCGTAAATGTCCCAAAATTCACTTTCGATTGATATGTAAATCATACCACAACAATCTATTTACAACCGCATTACGATCAATTCAAAAATATCATTCTTTTTGAAACACCCTGTAGCTTTCACACGCTTGCAGAAGCTAATGAGTTTGCCTCTGCGTCTGCATTGAGCTCTCCAGCGAAATATGGTGTAATATGTAACAACCTGTACTAATAAGACCAGGATTTTCCATTTGCACCTGCCACGAAAATCAGACGCATCTCAAACATTTTGTTTTAACCTGCGCCCCACCGGGGTCCGCTGCCACCTTCGCCCCACGGGGGCATCGATGACCCCCTCTAACTCCGAAAATATGGGGTTTAGAACAAATCTGCTAAGTGCATCGGAAAACTGATGTGAATTGAGTATGATTTCATTTTGTATGTTTAAGCGCTCAGGTCAATGGTTTGAGCTCCAGAGGTATAGTTGGGTCACGATAGGCTATTTCCACTAAAATATGGAATTCTTAACCCGCACTCCAACGGGTCCGGCGCCACCTCCGTTCCACCGGGGGGCCATCGATAGCCCCTCTAACTCCGAAAATATGGGGGTT
The DNA here is from genome assembly GCA_034440635.1 of Lepas anatifera. Classification (NCBI taxonomy): domain Eukaryota; kingdom Metazoa; phylum Arthropoda; class Thecostraca; family Lepadidae; genus Lepas; species Lepas anatifera. Next base: position 814,897 of record JAOTON010002262.1, on the reverse strand, counting down.
AACGCAAATCTGCAAAGTACATTAGAAAGATCGTATGAATTCAGTAAGAAATTACTTCACAAGTTTAAGCGCTCAGGTCAATGCTCCGGCCTCCAGAGGTCAAATTAGGTCACGATAGGCTTCCACTAAAATATGCACCCTATTTCCAACGGGCTTCCGGCTACCCTATTTCCAACAGGAGGGGGGCAGATTCTGCCCCTAAGATCTCGAAATCTACCCGGCCGACTCTAAAAATGTAACTTGCAATACTATGCAAAACCCTCAGGTTTTCCATAGTATCTCCGAAACGGCTTAAGATAGGCTCTTTTTTCTTCACTTTTCCTACAACTAAACAACGCGTGTTCCCAGAAAATTTCGAAAACACATATGCTCCAGAGACAGAGCTATGACTCGCTAATTTGGGGGTTTATCCAGAAGCCGAGCATTGTCGCCTGCGTTGCGTTTATCCTGCAATAAAGCTGTCTGTTACGAACTGGCAGTAGTTGTAATGTTTGAATGCTATTACTGTGATTTATGATGACATTTGATGTATACGTTGATACAATTTGGGCCATAGGCGGTTACAGAAGCTCAAAATGAGGAGTTTACAATATTATCCATCCGAACTCTTCCAAAGTAAATAAATCGCGTACACACATATTCCAAATTCCGGTATGAGTGGACATGACAGTAGTATGTATTTCGGTGGACAGCAAAACCACGCGTGCTAGAGGGATGAATTATAGATGGAAGCACACGTCAGGTGCCGGACATAAACATATGTATTGGCCGCTAAGCTGGGACACCTAGTTTGGCTGTGGGGACAGCGGAAAGTTTGGTGAAAAAACACTCTTAGGTGGACATTTTTTTTAGGTGGACTCGATTATTGAAATTTCTTGCCCGGTTTCTGAGGACGTGGGAGTTCATGCTTTTAAGTGGACTCGATTCTTAAAATTTTGTGTCCGGTTTATGTGGACAAGAGATGCTTTACTTTTGGGTGGACCGAGTCATAGGCGGATCCAGAGAAAAGGGGACAGGTGCCACATCTCCCATCGACCATCATGTCGCCCTCTAGGCACCCCGCGACAGGATTTGGCGCCCCGGATAGGCTTTTCGCCTAAAATCGGCGCTTTCGCGCCCGGATGGGTACGGTTGGTGCCCACCTCAGGCCAGGATTGCGCCCCCTCCGACCATGTGCCTCCTCCCGATCGGAATTCCTGATCCGCCTATGGACAGAGTTAACGCTTTTAGAGTAGGGGAAGGGGCTCAGAAGTCCACCCTTTCGGTTTTTCTCGGACTGTGCCTAAACCGGGAAAGTTAGCGTTTTTGCACTTCTCGACCTTTTCTGGCAATCATTTCCGCGCAAAATGAGCAATAAACCAAAATTCTAGTTGGGTCATGGGCGGCTTCAGGGACATTTTTGGAAGGCAAGTTATCACGGTTCTAAGACAGCACCAGTCAATAGGTACATGGCCTAAACTGGGAATTTATGGCAAATTACTATATGATTGCGATGTCAATGATATCTCACATGGAGGTCAATGATAAGGTCAAAGGTCACAGGTCAATGTCATTCCAGAAATTTCAAGGCAATTGACGCAAGTGTTTCCAGTCACATTGTACTGGTCTAGTATGCTCCATATTATGATAAGACGTCATAGTAAAGGTAATCATTTCTCGGATCAAGGTCAAGGGTCCTGGGTCAAGGTCAGAGGATCATTTTGACTTCAATGACTTGGATAGTGACAGTTACGTGAGGAATATCTAAAATTGAGGTATCATAGGTCAATGACCTCAACCCCAATTAAAAATATATATATATATATATATATATATATATATATTACCGAGGACATTCTCTATACACTCAAAGCCCATTTGGAGTGTCACCCCGGCATAATTCTGCCCTATCGCGGCATATCCTATTAGACTACAATAATGGCCCAGAAAGACTTTTTAACACGCGCATTGGCGGGGGTCTGAGCCACATTCGCTTTGACGAGGGCGGGGGCGGGTACCCTCCCCCTTAAGATCTCGAGAACCACGGTAGGTAACGAAAAACGGTAAACGGCGTTAGGTAGCCTATCAACTTCTCCATCGAAAATATTTGAATCATTTTTTTGTCCGGTCACATTTAAGGTCACGAGAGGTCAAAACATGCCGTCATAGGATAACATGTAAATGAAGGCTTTCGGCCATTACATCTGAACAAGCAAAGATAGAAAAAAACGACTTGAACTATATGAATCCTCACAGCGAGCCGAATCGAATGATGTATAATTTGACCTTGCTAGGTCAAATAAAGGATTTGACCTGACCTAGGTCAGGTCAAGGTCAAATTAGATAAAATGCATATCATTAGAACCGCAAAGACAAGGCGAGTCTAATGCAGCTAAAATAAACGCTCTACCACCATCTGTTACTGGGTTATTCAGTCAAAACCATGTTTCCCATGTATTTCCAATGGAGAGGTCATGGCTCGTACCTGACCTTAGGTCATCGATATCAAAAATACCGGAACATAGTTTGGAGAACTCGGTGGGCCCATTATGTGGTATGAGTTTCAATCGGATAAGTTCACCCTGTTCCGACTTATGCTATCTTAAACGTTTTTCGAGGTCAGGTCACTTGACCTGTACTGGTGACCTGACCTGAGATGACCTAACCGTGAAATTTTCACAGAAGTTGTAAAAATGATGAGGGAAAAGGTATGCCGAGTACGGCGGTGCTACGCGCCGCTATTTTTATGTTATTCTCGAAAAACCCGAGGGGGTACCCACCCCCGTCAATGTGCGTGTTAAGACCTCTTTTGACCTTGAAGATATTGACCTAGGTCAAACAATTGGTCACATTGTAGTGCACTGTACCTCCTACCATACCCCAAGCGTGCATTTTCCTAACTTTCTTGATTTCTGAGATTAGAAGGGGGCCGATAGAGCTCTCCCTACCGACTCTGACTTTTACAGGGGTGGCGTATTACAGGGTTAAACAAATTCTAGGACGGATGGTTGTTAAAGTACCTACTTCTGTTCGAGGGAGCAGTGCTGAAAAAAACTCCGGGATGGGCGGACATGAGACCACAACCTGCTTTAGTGGCTCTGAAAATCTGGTCTGCTACGACGAGATCAATTATGACTCCCGATGCATGTGACGCAATGATACATATGCCGACGATACCAATGATGTGATTTAGCAGCATTTATCTTCTTTGTGCCGGACGTGGCAATTGAAAAAAAACGTTTTAACTCCGCGCACCTCTACACGTATGTATCAGTCGACAAGACCAATATAGTCGCTTCCACATCACAAATGATTGCATCCACTCGGAATTCAACATATCCAGGCCTAAATTCAGGTCATCTTAAACGTTCGCCAGGCATAAAGTTCCAAGTAAAATAAACTTTTCGTTTATTGTGAGAAAACTTCCATTATACCCATCGCTATGGATAGACAAAAGCGACCGCCTTAGGTTCATAACAGCCGTGAAACTCACTCGAAAATCTAAAACCATTATCCAGAATTACTTGCCAGCCGACTTGCCAACCTGTACCTGTAACTACATAGAAAATATAAATTTTCTCATCTACTCTTTTGCGGTTCAAATTACCACCTTTGTCTTTGGGCCAGAAAGTATCAAGACTGAAACATCAGTATGAAATACGAGCAGGCTAAGGTACGGCGATACCAGAAGTTCTCACGAGGTTACGGCTCTTCTCCCTCTCTCGTATTCAGACAGCTCGTCAGAAGTACAAAATAAGTATGCGGCCTCGTGAAAATGCGTACATACCCGTGATAAGCGCGCGGACAAAACGCTAGTAAGCAGACGAGATCATCAGTGGGCAAAAACGCACAGCGGAAAACTGCGGAAATCCCGGAAACTAAAACAAGCCCAAATCAACTATCTAGCACATGAAGCGACGATTGGGAAGCCGCATTCTTGTTGCCATGAGAGCGTTAAAATCAACACCGCCGACACCCTTGCGGCGCGGCTGCCACTCTGTGTCACTACCTCGTCGCGTGCTATTCCCCACCATTCGACATACTCGCTGGGTCAGCATCCAGGTTCTCGCCGAGAGCCTCTTCCGTCGACATCAGAAGCTTAGCAATTTTCGACAATTCCACTGTACTCTCGGGAAGCCTATAGTATTTCCGGTGCACCTGCAGGTCGTGGCCGAGATGTGAAGCGATTTGGTCCATCTCATTCTCTGTTAGGTTCATTATCTGGACTGCTGTAGCCAGGTGTTTACGCATGTTGGTCGAGGTTATATTTTCCACATTAATGCACCCAGCTTCCCCTGGACCAAAACTCGATCCGTAATCCCCTGGACCAAAACTCTGTCCCGGAAGTTCCGTCCTGTTGCTCTCCTCTCGTTTCAAGGGGTGGAACATGGGCTACGATTTCCACAGATTTCGTCGTGTTGCCATAAGTTTAAGGCGATGCTGCTTCAGAGGAGGCGTCCGCTCAGAAAAAGTGAGGAAACCACTAGCTGAGTCTGGTGTGGCAGGACTCGGCATTTCCGGCTCTGGCTCCGCAGTTTCCGGCTGTGCACTAGCTCGAGGCAGTTCCGGCTCTGGCTCCACAGTTCCCGACAGTTCAGGCTCTGGCTCCGCAGTTCCTGGCTCTTCAGGCTCTGACTCCACATGTCCTGGCTGTTCCGGCTCTGGCTCCGCAGTTCCTGGCTGTGCATTAGGTCGAGGCAGTTCCGGCTCTGGCTCCACAGTTCCCGGCTGTTCAGGCTCTGGCTCCGCAGTTTCTGGCTCTTCAGGCTCTGGCTCCGCAGTTCCCGGCTGTTCATGAGATCCTGGAGGAAGGTGAGCTCCAGCGTTTGTCGGAACAGGAACGTCCAGATTACCTGAAAAAAAACAGTGTTTTCTGAAGAATATTTGCGGATGAGAGATGGAAAGTACACTTCAAAGCTTCATTTGTCTGCTGTATTACACCCAGCATTTATCATTGTTTCCGCCATAACTCATCAGAAAGTGCGAAGTCTTAAATCTGGCCTCAGTAAAGGGTGTTTGAACCTTCCTTAGGTTTTTCCAACGGAGCAAAAAAGGCGAGCGCCGTCGTACTTTGCACATATTTCCCCTGTTGATTGCGCAACAGTGTCTTAAACATATTTAGTTTGGGTCATCTCAGGTGAGGTCACCACGTCACCTCAAGTGAACTTATCAAAAACGGTTTAATATTGCTTCAACAAGAACAGGATTAAGTAGGCGAACTGAATTTAATATCACATAATAAAACCAGCAGGTGCTAACAAAAATGCCCCTAGATTTTTAGATATTTTACCCGAGCTCAGATATTGAGTATATCCTCTATTTGTATAGAGGACTTCAAGATCAAAACCCTTAAAAAAGCAATTTTTCAGCACTATAAGGTATAGGAGATTGAAGAGATCGCCTGCATATTTTTATTGTGTCTGATATTTTCATGCGGAGAGTGCAAATATGTAATATACTAAATATATGTTTCCCGCTGTTTTTGTTATCCTCGGTTGTATCCTGAAAAACAAAATATTACCCTGGTAGCTCTGAAGGTATCGCGCGAAGAAGTATAATATTTGGTCTGAATTTAATCACCGAAGTGCAAAGAGTTCAAATGCTTTATGTGAATACCCTTATTTTTAGCGATGCCCCTATGATCTTAATAGCAAGCTAGTACTCTTAACACTGGTACGGAGGGAGTGGGATGCTAATAAAAAGCCCTTCCATTATTTAAGCTATCAGACAGCTGAAACTCTTTGGGATACCGATTTCCGTGTCCTTGTTTCACCTTCTGACAAAATTTTAGGTCCAGGTCATTTCAGGTCAGGTCACCAGTCGAGGTAATTGGACCTCATTTCCAAAAACATTGAGACAAAATACCTTAGAACAGGGTTTATTCATTGTTGTGAAACTCTGATCATACAATAGGAGGGCAACAAAATATTGTTCAGGATTTTCAGTATCGCTAACCTGAGGTCAAGTACGACCAATGACCTCTCCATTGCAAATACATAGGGAATGGCAGGGGCGGATCAAGCCGGTCGCTTTGGGGGGATCTATGGCGACCGGGCATTCAATGAACAAAAAAAGGTCACGCGGTTCCCCAATGCGCGTCTAAAACGGCAGAAATAACCTCGAAATGTACTTTTGACGTATCGCTATGTTGCTTTGTGGGGGAGCAAAATATAGTTTGGCCCCCACTTTTTTGTTTTGGGGGCCATGACCGGATTGGCCCTCTAGATCCGTCCCTGAGAAATAATGAATGCAAAAAAGTAGCTTCGCAGAAAGTTATGCTAGAGCGTTTGTTTTGGCGCTAGAGTACTTGGTTTGTTACGAAATTTGGCATGGGTGGGCGTTGTTATTTCAGATATATTTCCTAAAGTATCATAGTAGAATACTGTGCGAAATACGTCGCAAAATACTTGACCATTTTTTTAAAAGAAATTCTCCCTAATCTAGCTGCATCAAACTGATCACAGATTCAATATTTCCTGCTCGGTGAAGTCAAAGACCGTACTATAGCAAGGCCCCCACTGCGCTTATCTATCCCTAGTCAGTTGAAAGCGGCTGGTGACGGGTCACTTTAGCAACACCAGGCTGTTTTGAACCGAGTCCACCCCAATGACTCCTTAATTTCTTCTACGTTAGCTGAACCAGTGTTGTTACGACCTAAACACGCGCATTGACGACGGTCTGAGCCACCTTCGCTTTGACGGGGGTGGCGGGTGCCTGCCCCCTCCCCCTCCTAAGATCTCGAGAACGAGAACTAGGTAGCGAAAAACGGAAAACGGCGTTGGGTAGCCCATCCACTTTTCCATCGAAAATATTTGAACCATTTTCTTGTCAGGTCACATAAGGTCACTAGAGGTCAAAACATGCCGTCATAGGGATAACATGTAAATGAAGATTTTCAGTCATTACATCTGAACAAGTAAAGATAGAGCAAAACAACTTGAACTGTATGAATCCTCGCATCAAGCCAAACCGAATGATATATAATATGACCTTGCTAGGTGAAATCAAGGATTTTACCTGACCTGAAGTCAGGTCAAGGTCAAATTATATAAAATGCATATCATTAAAACCGCAAAGACAAGGCGAATCTAATGCACCTAAAATAAACACTCTATTGCCATTCGTCACTAAGTTATTCAGTTAAAACCATTTTTCATGTATTTTCAATGGAGAGGTCTTGGCTCGTACCTGACCTTAGGTCATCGATATAAAGAATACCGGAACATATTTTAGAGAACTCGGTGGGGCCATCATGTGATATGAGTTTCAATCGGATAAGTTTACCCTGTTCCGACTATTACTCTCTTAAACTTTTTTTAGGTCAGGTCACTTGACCTGTACTGGTGACCTGACCTGAGATGATCTAACCTCGAAATTTTGACAAAAGTTGTAAACATGATGAAAGAAAGGGTATGCCAAAAACGGCGGCGCTACGCGCCACCGTTTTTTGCCATTTCCGAGAAAACCCGAGGAGGGGGCGGGTACCCGCCCCCCATCAATGCGCGTGTTAAAATTCACCTGCACGTTAATTGTAAAGTTTCGTCATCATTTCTCATGGGCTATCCACAACCGTTCGCGTTTTTTCGCTATCACACGCAGGGGTAGAGTTAGAATAAGACGTTCAACCCCCCCCCACCACACACACACCGGGGTAAAGGTGGGCTGCAGATACACTGGGGCGGGTCTTAACACGCACACTGGAGGGAGGCGCGTGTACCGAGTACTAAGAATGTTCGGTAAAACGTCATGGGCCCAAACAGAAAATAATGTCTTCCAAGTCTTAGATTCAGTGTCTGCGATTACATACAAAGCATAAAGGTACATTCAGGACGTGAAACTAAGGACAAGACAGACATGAAGGGCTTCATATGGCCTTGGACCACAGAATTGTTAAATTAGAATCCACTTTCCGGACACTTATTCCTTCGTCAACAGCTTCTCGTACTTAATCACCGAGTCCATGTAGCACACATGACCACACTAGAAGGGTACAAAGCCAGACAAATTGCCCCTGGTTAGTTATAGGAGTGATCGAGTGGCCCTAGATACACACATTCTACACTCATACATTCTAATTCTAGCAGTACATCAAACTTTCGTTCTAGACTAGCTCTGAAAAAAAAACTGAAAAAGAGAAAGGCGTCAAGTTACTTACGGTGGTATGTTTCCAGGATTGAGACGTTGAGGTTTTCAGCAGGCTCCCAGGTAGGCGTTCTGGTAGGAAGAAGGAATACAATTGGTAAAGGCGAGATCAAGGAGGATTCAGGGTTATCATGCAGGCATTCGCCGAACCACTTAACAGACTTACCAAGTTGTATGATTTGATCTAAACCATTGTTCCAAATGTCAGGGTGCAAGGTGGAGATCGACACCCCATCAAGCTGGATTTACTACCCATTTATGCATTATTTCGACTCGTTTTCCAGAGGTAGTGCTGTTTTTGGCACGAGTTAAAAATATTGCAGTTTTAACCAATCAAAAGTGTGACAGTAAGGTAATCGTGACGGAAAAGTATTCCTAAAAGTTACATTGAAGTGCTATAAAAGGCATTGCATGGTGTAGTATGCTATTGTTATGCTGCCTCTTGCCATATTGAACTTTTCAATATTTCACAACCTCACATGATTTTCTAATATGAATTATACACTCAGCACCCTAGAGAAAAAACAGTTTAGGGACTCTAAAACTAAAAGAGATACCCGTTATTTTAAACAAAAAATAGTCACAGTAACCATGTCTAGTAATTAGGGGAACAAAAATATTTCCATATAGACTACATCATTTGCATGGCTAAAAGGTTTTCAGCTACGCAAGTGAAAAGCATAATTGAAACAAGCAATGGGTAAAATTTTAGGTAAGCTTTCAATGCATGCAACACACTCACGCCATTAAAAAACTTAGTATGATATTAAAAATATGAATAAGAAAACGTACCTGAATCCCTGCCATTTGATGAGGTAAGTCAGCTTCTGCTTGCTTTCGGTCTCCCACTTGTGATTTAGAATGCTCTCCACAAAGAACAGATCCTGGAAAAAGGCATGGGTAAAGCTATGAGTGGCGGGAAAGGGGAAAAGAAAAAAACGTCAAAATATCAAATACTTCATATGAAGGTGAAGGCCAAGCGTCAAAGTTAACATGAGGCCTTACATACTGAGTACAACTTTTTTTAGACACGGCTTTTACTGCTTCGCTTTTTTCAAACGGCTCTGAAAATAGAATGGCTTATGGGATTGCTTACGGCAAACAATCGGCCCGCAATACCCATCGAAAGCAGATGACTTTAAAATGGAAGTTCTATCGCCATTTCTTCGAAAAAGACTTGGGAAAGAAGCCCCAGATGACCTTTCAGGGGTCACATGCTTATATTTGCAACTGCTCCTCTAGGCCTAGTGTGGTAACAATGCGCCTGTTAGTTTTTGCCTATTAACTAACGGGCGAGCGTGAGCCTACCCCACATCGGCGCAAACCAAAAAAGCAATAAGGTAAGGCTTAACAGCTAGGTAAGACTACTTGCCTGAATCGTTCGCTTCTTTTTTCTTCTCCCATTTACGCCACCTACCAGGCGCCTCTGAAAAAGATTGAAAAATAAGCCAAAATATTATTAAGGCTAGTTCAATGAAAGCGCTACAACAAAGAGCTTGCAAATTGCATGTCAACAACGACATGGTTCAAATATTTATCGTTTTCATCTCATTTTCATTGGGACGGCATTGGAAGATTCATGATGACTAATACGAAAATGTTCCATAAATACATAATAATGGGACTTGGAAAGGCCTAAGCATACGAACAGCTTGCAATAAAGCCAAAATAGGTCTTGTTTATTTTTGTTAAATGACAGTTGATGAACAATGAAACAAAGCAGTGTCAACAATGAAACAAAGTAGTTCCACAAAGCAGTGTCAGCTGAAGTAAAGATGCTTGTTCACTGCTTCATGCATCACGAACACCTCTTCATTTTTTGTTGGGTTTAAAATGTTGCCTAAAACTGGCAATAGAATACTGGTCAATAGACAGTGACAGTTGGATACAAATAGTTCAAATCGGCTATATCCGGTTGGATTATTTGATCTTTCAAAAAATTGGTTCCAAATGTGTTTAATTTTTCTTGAAATTGGAGAACTAGAAATAGAGTGCCTTAATTTGGCTCGTAAAATTATAGGCGCATGATTTATATTAACAATATATAATTAAACGCTAGTTTTTATACAAATTACGCATTGGAATATAAACAAGCGTTGTACTCGTGAATCACAGTTGTCGTATAACGCTATCTCCGGCAATAAATGTCCTAGCGACAACAAAGCGAACCAGTGGCCGATTCCATAAGTGTAGGAACAGGGGATGGGGGCAGGGGGCCATGGCCCCCAACCAATATTGGGCCAAAAATTCCTCTCTCAGCAAAAATAGAAGGAAGTCGGAAATTGTCTATATCGAGCCGATGCAGAAGGCAACGAGGAGTCCAAATCCGAAGAGGTCCTGGTATGAGAAGTTTCTGGTCAGCCTCAGGTTGAAGTTTGGCTGGTACTCCCAAGATTCTAACGATCCAACGCCTATGGTCGATTCAGGACTTCATATCGAGAGGGACTAGGGGGCTCGAGCTTGCCCTGCCATGGCCTCGGAACAGCCTCCGGCTATGCAGTTACTATAGTCATTCTGGTATTCGGCGGGCTTGTATCCGCCACTGAAGCAACCTTTTAAACCCTTTCTCAGTGATGATGGGGGCGATGTAACCCAGTCGCTGAATTCGCCATAAACCCCAATACACACGGTCCATCATGTCGCAGCTTGGCTGGTGGAGCTTTGCTTCCCTTGGGTCCTGCCATTTTGAGGACAGTAAGTAGTTGATGGAAGTCTGCTGTTTTCTATGGCCGAGATAATCCAAACAATGATTAAAAAGATGGCAACGACACCCACGCAACCACAGATAGCTCATAAGGTAGCAAGACTCGTCAGATTTCTATAGCATTCGCTGGCCGTAGAGCTGAGTAATCACCATGGCAACAAATTGGGGTGGCCAATGAGAGCGTTGCGCGTACTCGCGCGTCGGTGCTGAGATACCAAGATGCCAACTGATCTTTCGTTGGTTTCGCTTTTGATATTATAAACTGAGAAAGCGTTTAAAGGTTTGCTTCAGTGGCGGATACGAGGTAGGAGCTAGGGAATTAAACCCCCGCTAAATGTCAGAATGCCTATAGTCAGGGCTGCAGAGTCCATGGAGAGCACCAAACCGACTCCAGGGCAAAAAATGTCAAAACATAATTAGTTGAAAGCTGATTTTGGTGATAGATGATAATCCTCTAACAATGACGAACTAAAATTATATGTCACTTAGAGGGCAGGCATCTAAGTGCCAAAAATATTGCCCGGAGTCGATGCCGACACTTGCCTCGAGCCGAATCCGACCTCGGGCTCAGTTTTCCCCATGTATCTTGCTATATCTTTAGTACCAGTTGGGCCATTCCATGATACAAGTTTCAGATCGATATGTTAAACCTCTTGGTAGTTTGGGCATTCCACGACAAATCGACAAGTCGATAACACCCTCATGTCGCAGATTTCGGTGTATTTTTTGTCACGGGGGCTATTGATGGAGCTGATGACGATTTTTGTATTCATTTTCCTCCCTGACTTACTGTTTGACAATTATAGCCTCAGGCATTTTGACCATACCCATTTGCATGTCTTTTTTAAAGACGAAATTTTACCTGTATGCTTCAACAAATGCCATAAAAACTTGATCTGGGTATCTTAAGGACGAATTACGAATTCTAGCTCATTAAAAATATAATTCAAAAAATTTAATTTTAAATATATTATACATTCTCCAATTTTTCAAAATCTATAAAAACATTTTCCTATGAATTATTTTGAACTTTTGAGGCTCACATTACTCTTTATACTTTTTTCTATAAGATTCAGTAATAAAAAGAATGGAGACTTGAAGAGAAAGCGAAATCTGAGCTCCCAAACGTCCCGATCACCACTTTTGTGAGGTTCGTGCGCCAGCGCGGCCCGGCGTCGCTGCACCTATCAAACGTCTCTGGTAACGAAAAAGGTGTCAATGGTGGAATTGGTCGGCAATGAGGGAAAGGATATATTTAAAGCAATAAATTGTAATCAATGTCACATTCCTTAACACCCGCACAGGAGAGGCGCCCGACACTTACGGGCACTGGAGGGGGTGGACTGGTAGCCCCCTGAGCTCTCTGAAACTAGGAGGCTTAGAAAAAATTCCGGTTGGGGACTGCGTGGGAACAAATTGAAATCTATATTATGACCGATCTCAATTGACTTAGGTCAGTATCGTCAAGTTCAAATGAGGTCATAAAGGTCAAATATTAGACGTGCTGGGTATTCATCCGGAAATGCCGTGATTAAGCTCAAACAAGTCCAGAATGCACTAAAAACGGAGCAAGGTCATAGCGAGAACGTCCCAAGAATTGTAAACCTAATTTTTGGGATTAAGGTCATTCAAGGTCATTGACCTAAGACGTCACAATATGACATATTCCCCTTATTTACACCATGACTAGCACCATAACAACCGTTGGACGGGAAATGAGCATTGACTTTTACCCATGACATTTTAATTTGACCTGTGACCTTGACCTCTTCATTGATTTATCTTAACTATGACGTCGTAGCATAATATACGTCATACTGGGTAACGCCATGCGACCGGAAGCACCGGACCAAGGAATTTGATAATGCTGGTATGGCCTTGAAGTGTGACCTTGACCTTCATGACGGGTGAAATTGACATATACTCTCGTTTTATATGGCGCTATAACGTTGCCAGTTGGTCTTTGATGCACGCGAAATGTTGCAACCGCGCAATTGCAGCGATCTCAAAATAAAGGGTTTAACTTTGAAAGCCTATAATAACAAAATTGGGGACGATTTTCAAGGTTATTTGACCAATCGACGTGTCATTGAATATTCTCAAAAGTAGTGAAATAGCGGTTTTTGGCCACGAATGGTTCTCCAGCCACCTAGAAAAAAGTAGGTTGGGGCCTCCGAGGCTCCGCTCCGGTGTGTTTTTAACACGCGCTGGTATGAGGCCCCGGGCCACCTTTACTGGCAGGGGGTACCCATCCCCTTACGATCTCATCAAACATGCTTGGAAGGGGACGCGGAAATCAGTTTTCCATTGCCTGCCTCGATCTCTACCCAAAATGCTTAAAAAAGTACTTAAATTAGCTACTGAGTTCAGAAAACGCTTCAGTAAAGCAGTGGCGAGAAAAGGAACATTAAAGATTCACAAAATCGTACCGGTTAATTCGAAGACCATTATTGTCTATAAGCTCTCGAATGCTGAGGGACAGAAGGTTCTAGTTTCAAATTGAATCTGTGAAATTCAATGGCGCCATGTGATGGAGTCGTTCTTCCGATCCGTGGGTCAGATCTTAAATAAAGCATCATGTCTTAATCTTATATGTTCGAAAAGCAGTTGTTGGCGTGGACGCTATGTGACTTTTTGTCTGTGATGTGTGCTTTCTAATATAAATTGAACTGGGATACATGCAACTTTTTAGGGTATGGGTAGAAAAAAACTATCTAAAACAAACTTAAGACAACAGTAATAATCGGCTTCTCACGCATAATCCTCCTACTACATTTTCCACCAAATGCACCAGAGTGTCGGAATTGTTCCGAATGTTCCGGTAATACGTTCATTTTTTTCGGAACGTCTCAAATTTTTATGTTAGCAATAGTAGTCTCCACACCATATCTAGTTCATTCGTAATGTCACCGAAGCGCAGTCTTGCTCAGTTCTCCCTCCCCGTTACCCCACTTCCAACCGGACGCGTCTAGGCGGCGTGCCGACTGCAGGCCGAGTGGCCGGCGACGGTGTTGGGCTTGGTCTGCGGTGCTCGTTACTGGTTTTGCTCTGTAGTCTCCATTATTTTTATTGGCGTTATATGTATTTTAAACAATGCTCTTCCACATGGAATTGTTTTAAAGTCAATAAAAATATAGGAAATATGTATTCTTATCCTTGCAAAAGTTTGGAGTTAGATTTTATACATATTCGTGCCAATCAATATAATTAAACTTACGTATTTGTATTGCTCAGAATTTTGTAATTATTTTCATGTAACCTCTTGAAGAAATACCTTTACTTTAAATGGCTAAAAATTCAAGCGAAAAGTCCGATGCACGCGACCGATGCTGGATTGCCCGAGGCTATAACTCCGAAACGATTATCCAGACGAGACTAAAAATATCACAGTCGTTTTCAGCGCCACTGAGAACCCTAGTCCCAAATTTTCATGAAAATCTGAGATATGAGGGTGTTATTTCAACCCATCGATTTATCGATTTGTCATGGAATGCCCCAGTTATGTCATCTTGAATATTTTTGAGGTGGGGTCACTTGACCTGGCTTGGTGAACTGTCCTGATATGACCCAGACCTAAAATTTTCAGGCAAGATGAAAAATTGATCAGGCATAAGCTGTGCCAAAAACCCGAGGGGGTGTTCAAACACCCTCCACCCCACCCACGGTTCTTATAGATACGGTTCGGACACGACGTCAGCTGATATCTCTAGATCGGGAGCTGATCGGGAGCCTAGCTGAGATCTGGCAAGATATGGCAGCTCTTGACCAAAATCCTGCGTACTGATTGGTCAGACGCCTGACCTCTGGAGACATTTTCATCGTAGTTTTTCGTACTTAAAAAGTCCGTAAACCGACAAGTAAGTATAACCACGAGATAGCCTAATAAATTTTACGTATGAATCAGTAAAAAATTCCCTTGGCCGGTCACATATGTGTGCGCAGTTTACGCTCCTAAAATCCCCCGTAAAACCCCAAAAAATTCAGGTGGCACCGATATATTTCCTTCAGATTCTAGAGGAAATAGCTCATGTCCACCCCCTGACCCCAACAGGGCGAGGGTTAAAGGACAACTGCACCTCCGTAAACGGAAAATTCACGACTACAACACTTGTATATATAAACAATGTGCATATAACTGTCCGAGCGAAAATAAGCCACACAATTTCTAGTGCTCCAATTTGAAAATTTAAACATATTTGGAACTAGTTTGAAGAAAGGTCAACGAATCCAACCGGGTATAGCCGATTTGAACAATTTATGTCCACCTGTCACTGCCTACTGGTCAATTGACCAGTCACATATTTTAGATACATTACTGATCTAAAAGGCATTACTAATTGTATTTGCTCGCCTTTTACGACACCCACGCAAATTGTCCTAAACTTTACGACACACAAGTTGGATGCTTGCGCACCTGCCGTCCCAAAGATCATTCTGAACATGAGGTTCAGTCAATGTCCAGCCCATGTAATGTTCAGTCAGGAGGACAAACACATTTACAGTACCTCACCTTGTAACCACCACCGTTGCCTCCAGTCATCACTGCTGACAAATTCAAACGTGTTGAAAAAGCAAAGTTTAACTGGCTGTAAATAAAGAAGAATATTAGAATCTATAAGCATCTGACACACTGAACAGTCCGTTTAATGTTAATGTAGCCCCTGTTAATGCCCAATTACTCCTGGGCAATGCTGGATATCACTTCATGACTATATATCCTTGAAAACTGGTTGGGGGTGGGGCAGTGACTACCATCTTAGAGCAGTCAGGATCTTTTCCATTAATAAATTAAGTGATAGGCCAAACACTTGAACCCACCAGTTTGACTTTTGCCCCTTAAACTTGAAAAATCTCCTGACCCTCTGTATGAGCCAAATGCATTTTCTGAATATCAAAATTGAAGTCAATCAACCACAACACCAAAACTGAATCAACATGATCAGCGGAGTATAGTGTGAATGAAATAATATATATATATATATATATATATATATATATATATATATATATATATATATATATATATATATTCATGCCTGTGCCAAGGAAATTAATTTTAAAATGACAGAGATGTTTCACCAGGAAGCATCGAAGGCCGTCAGACCCGAGGTGTTTCCGGCGAGAAAATCGGTCATTTTAAAATTAATATCAGCCAAGGGCATGGATGATTTTCCTATACATGTCATTGACGTCATCGACAATGATTTTTCTACAAAGCACCAGGGCAAGAAAACCGGGCAGGAAAAGATGTTTTCCTGCCCTGCTCGAAAAAAACCTAGCTTGAATGATTGAGAAATAGCCAGTCAAAAATGATTTGCGCATTTTAATGACTGGATATCACAATTGAAGATGCTGTTGAACATGTGCAGGAAATTACCAATTATACTTATAGTTATGTTGGTGGGGAAATGGAATACCTATTCATGAATTCTGACATTAGTTTAAGCAAAGTACCTAAATGTAATGTAAGTCGATTTATATATGATTAGTATCATTTTGCAGTAACACATTTTATAGTAACAGGAAATTTCCCATACTTGGGATATTTTTTTACACTTCTGTTGAGAGAACCAAGTGAGGTGCTTGTTTTTTATACAAAATACAAAAGTCAAATCATCCCCCTTAACTTTGCTAACATGCTCTGTCTCTACCAATAACTAATACCTTACATTACCTTAATGCCATGGTTTGGGAACCATTCAAGGCTCAAGTCCTCAGACTGTGAAGTGCAGAGTATGTCAGTGCGGAGGACAGGAGAGGAAGTGTAATGGTTGATAAATGAGAGCAATAGTAAAAAAGGCTCAAAGTCCTGAAGCAGGTTGTGCCTCGACAAGCTCATGCCAGTTTGAGACTTTAATTTTCATTCGGATAATTGAGTTTTGTACATGTGTAACACCTAGTAAGCTTTCATCTATAATTATTAATTGTTTGTGCCAGCATCAGTTAAAAAACTGTATGGGTTTAAAATAGGAACTGAATCCCCCAAAAGCAGGAAATTTACCGAAGGCCTTTAAGTAAAATATTTTAGGGCAAATCCAGTCTGCAGAATGTGACAGTTTTTGACGAGATCTCATAGGGGCAGCCTCAAGGCACTCCTACAGATTTGGGGTAGCCTTTCCTTGTCTTTGGAGCACCTTGAAACAGAGACTGATACTTGGGGATTATCGACTACAGCAGAGACAGAGACACTAATAAGTTGGGACAAAATTGTTTAAAATAGAAATGCTGTCCCCCATTAATATAAAAACTGCCCTAGTAACCAAATTTTTCCCCAACTGGGTCAGAATAAGACAGGTTGTATAAAAGAATTGCCGACCGGTGCACATTTGGCTGAAAAGGGTATATTCCTCTACCTACAGGGCACCCTTAGAGCACCAAATAGTAGGTGACTGGTGGGAACTGGGCCGTTCAGGACCTTCGCTGGTTGACACAGCACAGGTTACTGGTGGGAGAAATTCCCACCACTTTAACACGCGCATTGACGGGGGCCGGGTACCCGCCCCCTCGGGTTTTTCAAAGATAGCAGTAAAACGGCGGCGTGTAGCGCCGCCGTACTTGGCATACCTTTTCCCTCATCATTTTTACAACTTCTGTGAAAATGATAAGGTTAGGTCATCTTAGGTCAGGTCACCAGTACCGGTCAAGTGACCTGACCTCAAAAAAGTTTAAGATAGCATAAGTCGGAGCAGGGTGAACTTATCCAATTGAAACTCGTATCACATAATGGGCCTACCAAGTTCTCTAAAATATGTTCCGGTATTTTTGATATCGGTGACCTAAGGTCAGGTATGAGGCATGACCTCTCCATTGGAAATACATGGGAAAAATGGTTTTTACTGTATAACTCAGTAACGGAGAGTGATAGAGCTTTTATTTTAGCTTCATTATACTCGCCTTGGCTTTGCTGTTCTAATGAAATGCATTTTATATAATTTGACCATGACCTGACCTCAGGTCAGGTTAAATCCTTGATTTGACCTAGCAAGGTCAAATTATATATCATTCGATTCAACTTGCTGCGAGGATTTATATAGTTCAAGACGTTTTGCTCTATCTTCATTTGTTCAGATGTAATGGCCGAAAAACTTAATTTACATGTTATCCCTATGACGGCATGTTTTGACCTCTGGTGACCTTAAATGTGACCCGACAAAAAAATGGTGCAAATGTTTTCGATGGAGAAGTGGATGGGCAGCCCAACGCCGTTTACCGTTTTTTGCTACCTACCGTGGTTCTTGAGATCTTAGGGGGCGGGTACCCGCCCCCTCGTCAAAGGGAAGGTGGCTCAGACCCCCGTCAATGTGCGTGTTAAGCTTTAAATATGTCCTGGTATTTAAGCTGCCCCAAATACCTTATTGAGTTATCTCCAGGTTCTGCAAGGTGGGGGCAAACAATGTTTTGTTAACTTTTAACAATTGGGATTCGACAGCATATAACTGGTGCCAATTAAGAATTAACACATATTTCAGTAAGACTTGCATAGGCATAGGAACTGGTGGGCTATGCCCAGGGTGTTAGAAAGGTAACGCTATGCCCCTTCCAATATTCCAGATTTTAAAACTTAAGCCTACTGTGTTGACTATAACAAAATAACTATGTATTAAAGGCAGGGGCACAGCCAAGAGGGGGGCCCAGGAGGCCCCCATTATTGCAGGACAACCACTTTTTAGAGACATTTGGCTTATTTTCACCAATCTTTAGGGTTCCAAACTTCTTTTGCAAGATAATATTTCATCTGGAAGACACCTGAATCTGATTGACTGGCCTTGTTGCAAATTAATTTTTCGGGCCACCACCCATTTGCGATCCGGGCCCCCTCACAAAAATCCTGGCTGCGCCCTTGATTAAATGCCTTAGAAATAAGTGCAAAATATGTATTGGTCCCCCGAATGTTTTAAGCGTTCCTCCGCTGAAGGGAATTTACCTAGGGATTTCGGAAAATGAAGGCCAATGATGGCCTGCTGGCTCCGTTCTCTCACGAGCTCTATTAGGCAGATAAAATCACTAAAAGCTAGCTAGCATATCCCTCACTAATTTCTTACATAAATAAATCATCCTCTAGTTATATGCAACACCATTAAGCTAAGTAGATCAGCACAGAAAAAGTATTAGAAACAATGACCACGTTCACACTGCGCCACTTACGTCCCAGGCCACGCCGCCCGCGCACCACACTGGCATGTCTGCCATGCCGGAGTCCTCAGCCGAATATCTTTCAATAACAACTTTCATGACATTTTCAAAACACTCTTCAGAACAATTCAATTAAATTTCTTTAATAATATTACGGTATACACGGAAACAATTACATATATTTCTGCAATTACTTCTGGAAAAGACTGAGAGTATATCAAATTACACATTAACGTTACGTTATTGGCGGCGGGATCTCGCTCAGTCGGCCCACGCAGCCCACGGATCACGGCTGCTACGAGGCGGAAATTCAGTCGGCGGCGGGAGCAGCGGCCGCCGTCAGCTGTTCTCCTGGCGCATGCGCAGCAGGGGGATCGAGGCTAGCGCCGACAGGTGGATAGATAGAGAACTAAAAACCATCAAATTTTCGATTTCAGGTGCAAAGGGCGATAAAGGTGGACGTTTTGCAGGTCCACCAAAACATAACAGTTGATGCGAGCGACGCAGCGTCCACTGTAAAGCACGTCTACACCAATAGTTTAAGGTGGACAATTTAGGTCCACCCAAATACAATGTCCACCGAAGATCAGAAAAGAAACCTCAAAAGTCCACCCATACCGGAATTAGGAAAGCAGAATGTTCGGGAACGGTAAACATAACGATGAATTGATCTCATATACGCATCATATGAGGATAATAATACAGGCCAAAGGCGTGCTCAGGTAGCGTAATTAGGGGTCTCACACGCACTCAAGCTCATTTTAGTGTCATGTATGCATTGAAGAAGACAAAGCATTATAACTATGCATTTAGTTCTAATACCAAATGCGATTTGGCATGACAGTTGATGTGTCTTTTGATATACTATTGGCCATAGGCGGTTCCAGGCGCTAAAAATGGGGGCATACAATGTTATCAATTCGAACTCATCCAAAGTGAATACAATGCCTACAGAATGGACCGGAGGGTAAGAATAAGGATCTATTGTTCCCTTTCGTGTATTATATGATATCATAGGCGTTCTCAGGTACCGTTATTGGGGGGTTCGCTAACTTTCAAACGTATTTTAGTGTTGTGTCTGCATTGAATGGGGCAAGGCATCGTAGATATGCATTTAGTCCTAACACCAGATGTACGCAATTCATCCATAGGCGGATCCAGGAATGTTCCCCGGGTCGGGCAGGGGTGAATAAAGGCGGGGTAATTTGAAAAGTAGCCATACCTGAAAGGCAGGGTAATTTGTGTCTTACCCCACTATTTTGCCTTCCTGAATCTGCCTCTGACCTATTTCTCGTATTTGAGCACCTTGCTTGACATCAGAGATATCACACTGTACCTGGCGTGTGCATTTCTGCAAAAAGAAAAGACATGAAAATTGATATAATTCCCCACCCCCCCCCATTTCTGACCCTACAACCGCCCTTGAATTTTTAATTCCGGTTAAATGAAAGTTAAATTTTAATTCCGTCTAAATGACCATTTCCAAGCAGTTTCCTGTCAATTCATGCTAGTTTCGCGAAAATCAAGCCTAAGAGACAAAAGTTACGGACAATCTAAAAAGGCAGAAATTTTGCATATTTTGAGCCCCCTACCCTCAATTTTCAAAATTTTTATTTTCTATTGAGTTGGAGTTTAGCGCAAAAGAAATCAATTGCAGGTTGATTTTTTCCAAATCGGCCGAAGAGATTTTGAGATCTTGGGGGGGGCAGAATCTGCCACCCCTGTTGGAAATAAGGGTAGCCGGGGGCACTTTGGAAATAAGGTTATTCTACTTTTATAGCTGCCTCTTTACACTTTGGGAGTAGGTTTCAAGAGCTTTGCCTCAAAATCTGCCATCTGTACTGGAAAGATAATCTGAACTGGTGACATGACCTGGGGTAAACCGGGCCTAAAATTTCGGCAACAGATACAAAAAGAGAAAGTGAAAGATATATCAAGTACGACAGTGCTGCGCGGTACCATTTCCGGGCTATCTATAAAACCAATTCAGTGGGGGGGGGGGTGGTGCCCGCTCCCTTGCACCTGTGCGTATCACGTCAAGTGACAACACTAAATTTTCGGTGTCATTTCAGTTTGTATATGCTCAGCAGACCTACTTCTCTTAATTCACGTTCTTGGCTCATCATCCACAATGCACGAGGTTATAATGGTAATTTTCCTTATCCAAAGGACAGACATCTTTTAACCTGTGAAGTCTAGAGAGGTTTTGTTAAAAATACGTTTTTCCTGTTTTGGAAGTGTTCAAAATTTCAATAAATGTACTGAGTGAAAAATGTCTAGACAGGGAGCGGAAATGGCTTTCCCCGACGCGCATAATTGTAAGCTTAAGTACCATAAGAACATATTCGCAGACCAATGGGCACTAGTCTCAGATTCGATGAAAGTGACTAGACCCGGAAGAAGAGCTTAAATCCTCTACCTCCTCCGAATTTGCCTAACTAAGCTGACAAGATAGGTATTCTGCCTCTGCACTACGCTCTCTGCGTGCCTTCCGTGACATCCGACTGACCTCGAGGCGTCAGACGTCAGTTCCAAACTCAGGGCCTCTGGCTTAAGAAGCATTTCTCTAACGGACCGCTCGATGTCTGTACGGCCCTGAACTGGACTGACCTCCACACCGCAGCCGCCACCAGGGTGAGCAGCAACAGCACGCCGGCGATGAAGACGGCCATCACCTCCGACCCGGAGAGCGCCGACGCCGGCCGCGGCCGATGCTGCCAGGTGCTGAAGGGCTGGATCTCCTCACAGCCCCGCTCTAGCCGCACCTGCCGACGGTATCGAGCACCGGTCAGAACCAACAACCTCGCCACGGTAAAAGAAAGCGGGGGTCGGGGTTATCGGCGCAGCTTAAACCTCTCGCTTAAAGGATATACCTCCTGCTACTTCCAAAACGTCGAATTCGGACTCCTCATTTCCCTTTTAATCAAGTCAAACAAAAGGTTTTCGGAACTCTTCTGGTATACAATTTGTTTTAAAGAAAAGTGGGTAGTTGCCCCACTCCCATGGCGAAGCTTTTCATTGGTACAGCTCTGGCCACTCACTGTCCTAAGAATGGCATGAGACGTCTGTGTAAGCTGAACTAAAAAACTTCACCGAATACTGTAACCGGAAACCTAATTCTTTTCAGCTGTCCTGCTCTTGTCCTATATGGTTCACGTCATGCATTGCATTGCCTATTCTGTTTGACAGGACTTGATATCTAAAACAATGTTTGCATATCTCGATCGATGTTTTGAACAAATATATAGAAGTTCGCGTGTGAATTGTTGTCACCTTCACTTATTAAGGCGAGCACCGTTAAATTTAAGAGCAGATAATTCAGTGGTGTGATTGCACACCGATTTTCAAACGCAGGGCCGTTCACTACAGCCTCAACTTCGTTTCCAGCCCAAAAGAGAACGCAACTGTCATATTGTATCTAAGTAGCTCTAGACATCTCCAAACATCAAGAGAAGCCCAAAACCCCGGCGACGAGCCGAAAAAGCGCGAGAAGTTCAGGGAAGTCTCAAAACGGTTTTGACACGACCGCAAATAAAGCATTTTCGTAAAAATCGTTCAAAGATATGTTTTTGCTTATACTGAGAAGGAAATAAATAAATAAAAAGGCAGTATCAGGACATTGTGACAACAAAAAATATACAGACCCAATCTTATGTTCAAGTATCACGACAGTCAGCAATGATCGATCCGGAGAAATACAATGCTTAGAAGCGATGGAACATTAGTTCAAGTTATGAATAATTTCATTACAAAAATATATCACATCAAATTATGTTAGCTCACGTTTCATGCTCTAGCAAAAAACACGCACACAACAGACGATCAGACCAAAGGTCACATGGAGTCCAGACAGCAAAACGAATGATGCCAGCTAGGTAGCACTAAAAAACCTGCAACCTAGAAAGGCCAAAATAAACCTAACAACATGCATTCGGCACTTAAGAACACCAATTCACTTGAACCTTATAACCACGTCAAAAAGTAATCACCGATCTCACCGCCTAAAAGAAGATACGTAATTCAAAAATAGCCTGCACAACATGCCACAAACGCTGCCATCTGTGGTTGACCCAGAATAATTGGCTCAATGCAGTGGTCGGCGCGCCATCTATCACATTCCTGCAGAGCAGGTGCTACTATCTTACTGCCGAGTCAAATGAACAAACCATGAAGTATCTACATGCTACCCAGTCAACAGAGAGAAGCTGCACATCTACATAAAAAACGCTCTCTCGGTAGCTGGAAGAGCGTTCTGGTTTCCAACACGGCTGATCAGCACTCACGAAGTAGAAGTGCACCAGAAGGCCTAAAAAAATTCTGAGATGCTCCCGCACTCGAATATTTACCCAATGTGTGTTGACAGGGAACTGGCTCGTGAAAGGGCAACCTGAGCGGGGCGACCACCCCTGTGCTTGGGAAGTTAAGCGCTGGTATTCGAATTCAAACGCCACTGTGACGTGACCGTTCCTCAGACGCTCGAATCTGAAGGTCAGACTTGCATTAACTCGAACAAAGTTTATTTTAAAAAATCAATGAGCGAGAGGAAAGAATGCTAAAAATGGTGAGCGTCTTCTCTTCTGCAGGATGTGTTTTCTCTGGAGATTCCAGTTCCGAACGTCAAGCACAGTTAAAACTTTGAATTTGTAGACCCTACAGAGTATAAATAAGACTTAAACTTTTCTAACCTTTTAGCCATGGCAGCTTCCAGGTCATACAGTTCATACCTACGCCGTTATGACCTTCATGGCGAGCTGGTTCACCTGGTCCAGACAACGGTGAAGATCTACAAAATATGGCCAGAAATCGATATTTACAAGAAGGCAACGAAAAAGAAAAAACAGCCAATCAAGGAAGATATCCCAATGTATGTATGTACCTGTTACTTTGTAACGAAACTACACGACCACCAATATAGATCTGAAGAATGCGGCCACTTTCTCCTCCAGCTGTGTTACGGAAGAATGCAGTTTTGTGCTTTCTGACAGCGATCACCTGCACAACCAATATTGACGTACACACGTCATTAAATAAGAATACGGGCTGCTGCAGCCAATCGGCGCTTTTCTGCGGCAATGTGCGGGAGCAGACCTGTCGCAATTTCCTCAAATCGTATGGCAACAACATCACTTCTCATGTATCATCTTTGTACAGGCCCAAGATGCAGGCCGGGGTAATGTCTGGAAGTTTGGTCTAACCTTCTCCCGTTTTTTATGCTTCATCCCACTTGAAAATGTGAATAAATGGCATGTCCCGTGGACGATTAAACACTTAAATGAAATTCAATGAATAGATAATCTGCTCACATGTATGTAATTGTACATACCTACAAGCTGAAAGAAGAGAGCATCTAAAACTTACCCTTATGTAATGTTCAGATAAAACAAAGCGCTATTTCGCTATTGCCTTGGGTTAATCGCTCACTGTGTCCCCTTACGATGCTCAACAACTTCTAAGACTGTGATTACACTCTTAAAAGCTCATCTTATCGGTGTGTGAGGGTGCTCGCAACCAGTAAAGTAGCGGGTAGATAAATTACACAAGACCGTTGATAGGGCGCACCGTTGCGACAGAGAGAGAGAGAGAGAGAGAGAGAGAGAGAGAGAGAGAGAGAGAGAGAGAGAGAGAGCGAGAGAGAGAGCACAGGCGGGGAGAGTACTGTGTCCAATCTGGAAGGGATCAGTT
Source organism: Lepas anatifera (assembly GCA_034440635.1). Lineage (NCBI taxonomy): Eukaryota > Metazoa > Arthropoda > Thecostraca > Lepadidae > Lepas > Lepas anatifera. The sequence continues at coordinate 790,257 of JAOTON010002262.1, read as the reverse complement.
CAGTCCTATCGCTGAGCGAAACCGCACCTCCCAATGAACGTTTTGTTGTTGAAACGAGATCCTGGCCGGCACTAAGATCAAAGGGGAATTTCAATCTGGTTTGGAGAGAGATAGCTTGAAAAGTCCAGTATACATTTGATTTCGGGACGTTTTACGGGTTAAAACCGGGTAGATTGGATTTGGTATACTTTTCCACCATATTGTAGACCTTAAGAATAAGTTGTTCTGACATATCATTTTTACTCACTGGCTATGATTATCCATTAACACGCGCACTGGAGGGGGGCCTCGGAGGCCCCCCACCTGTTTTTCCGAGGTGGCCGGAGAACCGCTTGCAGCGGAAAAACGAAACGTGGCCACATTTAACAGAATTTAATAGCGCGTCGATTGGTGAAGACTTTTTGAAAATCGGCCGAAAATTTTTTGACTTATAGGCTTTCAAAGTCAGACCTGCATTTTGAGATCGCCGTAAACGCGCGGTCGGACCAGTTAGCTTGCATTGAAGACCGAGTGGTGACGTCATAACGTCATATAAGCAGGACTATATGTCAAGGTCACTTCACATGAAAATCAAGGTCAAGGTCAAAGGTCACAGGTCAAGGTCATATCTGCACTTTCAAGGTCGCTGACCACTGCGCGTCCGGCCAAATGAGGTTACCCCGTCTGACATATATTATACTATGACGTCATCGGTAGGGTACCCCAATACAAAGGTCAAGGTCAAAGGTCAAGGTCAAAGGTCATTGGGAAAGGTCAATTCTCATTTCCCGCCAAACAGTGGCTACAGTGTTAGTCAAAGTGTAAATAATAAGTAGTATACCATATGGTGACCTTAAAGGTCAATGACCTTGAATGACCTTGACCCAAAAGTTGTGGGGAAGCCTCTTTGAGACCTCTTCTCTATGAACCTTGTCCGCCTTTAGCTTATTCCCGCCATTTTCCTGCATAATCACAGCATTTATCAATCGATACCAGCATGGCCAATATTTGACCTTTACGACCTCGTTTGACCTTGAATATATTGACCTAGGTCAATGAAAATTCGTCATCATGTAGATCACCATAGCCCCCACCCACCTACCAAGTGGCATTTTTCTAACCCTCTTAGTTTCCGAGATCTTAGGGGGGCTTACCAGGCCCCCCCTCCAGTGCGCGTTAGTGCCAGACCCCCTCCAGTGCGGGTGTTAAGCCATAATAAAATCATTCACAGATTAAAGGCTGGCTCGAAATATTTTGTACGAGATAGGATTTATAATCGTTATCCATGTGCAGAGTTACCTTTAATTGGAGTCAAACGCGGTATCATGTCGGCATGGTCCCAACATAGCCCCTCACCAAATCAGCTCCAGAAGACCTATGCCCCACAATTGGCAGCTGCCCTTCGTGACTGTGGCTTGAAACCACATAATTTGTGGTCTGTGTTACTATCGACCCCACTATTGCCTATCACAGGCACGAAGCGTATTTAAAGAGCTCATTCAACTCTGTCAGGTAGTCCCATTTTCTTTGCATGGGTGCCAATGCGTATTATTGAGAATCCCCTTTTGGATGATTAGACATAGTAGCCAAAAAGCAGGTAGGTTTTTTTACGAATTCAAGATGGTGAAGCTAGGACAAAACAAGGGACGTCCTTGCTAGTTATGTCTTCGGAACCATGAATAAAAATTGAAATTCAGTCTCAGTGTCACCGGACAAGTGCGGAACCCTTGATTTGGTAGACTTTCCGCTACTTATATTACTATCGTTACTACCATTACTGTAATGATGATGAATGTACTGATAGGTGACACCAAAATTTTCTCGCAACATTCTATACATGCAACTTGAATGAACATATACCTTAGAGACCATCCAACGACAGTTTTGCCGAAAAGTGTACATACTCTTATCGATGCAAACTGTGTACGTGGAAGGTGCAGGTTCTCACACAAGACGTGAAACATGCAGACTGCCATTGCAGGGATGGCCACAAATCATTCCCGTCGGTGCGAAATCACCGCGTGGAGCCACCATCACCTTTTTCATCAAAAGTAATTTATTCATAAATTCCAACGATGCTCAACATCAGTCAGCCGGGGCAGAATCCAGAAAATTAGATGGTAGTCCGTTTCCCTCCCGTGATCTCTCGAGTCTCCCTCTCCCTCTCTCTCTCTCTCTCTCTCTCTCTCTCTCTCTCTCTCTCTCCCACTCACCTTTCTTGGCACCGATTGTTGTCCCTTGTAGATTTTGCCTGTGATTAGTGTAGAATGTGTAGCTCCTTGGATCCGGATTTCGTAGATCTGGCCGCTCGTCAGGTTCGGCAGCAGTATCTGCGACGAAATCGACGCACTTTATAGGAGTCTCCTGCTGCGAGACACGTGAAAGGGCGGTCTTATCGGCCCGCCCGAAACCAATGGCTCAGGAGATTGGCCGCGTCGCCAGATTCATTTATTCTGCTGTTACGACTCATTTCAGAAGAAAAAGTCCGGTTAATGATCAAGTGATGATACAACTTTTTTGAAGATTTTAAATTAAGTAGTTAAAAACAATCGATTAAGACATGCCGCGATGAGGGGGACGGTTGGTGGCAACACTGCTCTGGTTTTCCCTAGATAACGCAAAAAGGAAGCGACGCAGAACAACACGACTTACAGTACATTGAACCTGATCAATTTAATAAATCTCAAATAAATAAACATCTGATCCTGATCAAATAAATAAACTGCTTAAGTAGCTTCAGATGACCTCTCGGAGATCACAAGTCAAAAATTGCAACATGAACCTAGAAAGGAGCCCAGGATACTTTGGATTTGGAGAATATGAACGCACTATTAGCTCAATCTACACAAATACAGCCTAATTTCTGCTTTTCCCATGAATTTCCAAAGGAGAGGTCCGTACTTGACCTTAGGTCATCGATATGAAAAAAATCCCGAAACAAATGTTGCAGAACTCAGTGGGGCCACTATGTGTTATAAGTTTCAATCCGATCGATTCACCCATTTCTTACTTATGTCACCCCAAACATTTTTTAATATACTTATGCCATGGCCTTGTTATTATTATCATTTGTAGTCAAGTTTTATCTTCATATATCTATTTTTGCTTTTTGCAAAAAGTCTACAACCATGAGCTACAGGCACTTCCCTTATCCCGCGCACCGGTGGGCTTCTGAGCCACCTTCGCCTTGGTGGGGGGTGCTTGAACACCCCCTCAAACTCGGCCCCTATGCGGAATAGCGAAAAACGCGAACGCTGGTGGATAACTGATACAAATTCATGAAGGAACTAGTTTCAGTCACTTTTTGGCTCTAGTCAATATTAAGGCCATGGCAGGTCAAAGAAAGTGGGTTTTCGAGCAGAGTTTTTTGGGCATTGGCTTAGATTGATATAGTTGAGCTAAAATGTATTATTATTCAAACGTTCATTCGTAAAATGTGCAGAATAACACGGCAGCGTAAGTCTGCTCCTGCACGATCTTGTCCAGAAATTTGGCGTTGACCTCCTCGATCTGGTCTGGAAGCACCGTGGTGTTAAGTTGAGTTAAAATCATGTTTTAGGCAACATCTGCTTCCTCTCGTCATGGTAAATCGAACGCTGTATAGTATGACCATACTAGATCAAAAAAACAAAAATGACCTGACCTCAGTTCAGGTCAAGGTCACTTTTTAATCTAGCAAAGTCAATATGCATATAAATCCACTCGCAATAGCGATCCGAGCGCAATGCTATCAAAATAAAAGCTGCATCATCGTTTCATTCAAAATCATTGACCTAAATCTAAAAACTGTTTAAATAGCCCCAGATGACCTCTTAGAGGTCACAGGTCATAAATTGCAACATGAACCTGAAAAGGGCCCAGGATTCTACGATTTGGAGAAAATGAAGATATTCCCAGCTGTATCTACACAAATACAGCCCAATTTCTGTTTTCCCCATGTAATTTCCAACGGAGAGGTCATAGTCCGTACCTGACCTTAAGTCTTTGATATGAAAAATCCCGGAATATATGTTACAGCTTGACCTGCACTAGTGACCGGACCTGAGTGGACTCAACCTTAAAATTGTAGGGGAAAGTTGCAGAATTTATCAAGAATAAGGCGTGCCATGTACAGCGGTGCTTCGCGCTGTCGTTTTTTCGTTCCGCCGGAAAAACCCAAGGGGGTGTTCAAACACCCCCACCGGGGCAAGGGTTAAAATGCAGCCACGAGGACAACTCATCTTCAATGAAAGTCCTATGGTCAAAAACAAAGCTAAATATTTTAGTCCAACATGTGCTGTCGCTTTGAGCGTCTCTCGCGCTGCCACAACACGTGCCGGGCCCGCGGCGGCCGGCAGCTGCGGGCTGCGGGCCGCCGGAGTCTGTCGCTGCAAATCAAACCGCCGCCCGAGGCGAATCCGCCTCTCCATAGCGCCAAACTTGACAAAAAGCCGGGGCTCATACTGAGCGAGCGGGCGAATCCCGAATGGTTTGTGGCAGCGGCACGGCCCAGATTCGGGATTACAGAGCAGTGAGCGGAGAGCAGGCCACTCTGCCTCGCTTGCTATCAACTCTGCCAACGCAATGCGCAGCTCAGTGTGGGGACTGGTTATATCCGACGACAGAGCAGACAATAGAAGCCGGGAATGTCGCTAAAAGCGACACACGCTGCGGGTTTTATGCTTTTCGACTCGGAACAACGTTGGAATGAGACAAAATGTGGACATTTGCTACGCATTTACATGGTATAGGGGCATCAAAAGTCAGATGCACCACATAGCTCATAAAAATCCATAACCAAAATGTATATTCTGCTGGGAAATGCTTGGGGGTGTGCTCAGCTGTCAGCTGGTGACTAGTTGGCCCTATTCAACAGCTCTCGGGGCGGCGCGTTGGTTGTATAGTAGTGGCCGGACGCCGTCGTGCCGGCCGAAGGCGTAGGCGCGGCTTCCAGCGGAGTTTAGAACAGAATCTGCACGGAAAGCAGCGGCGCCGGCTGACTTTAAATTCAGGTCTAGATATCCTCTGCTCATAGCGGCTTGCGTAGTTCTGATCCAATGAAGTGTGAAGAGCCCACTGTACATTTAGCGGTGTGACGGTTTCACTAATAGTTGCGTTACTTCCGTGTCTGCTTCTCACCATTCGGCACCGGCATCGAGCAGCTAACTTTAACATCACTTTTTCAGTTAGCACTGGCAGTCGGGTTCTGAAGTCAAGCAATGGATCGATTCGATGGAGCCAAAGCTCCAAAACACCTGTAATTAACACCTGTAAGCACCTGTAATGCACTTTGTAACTCGATTTCACGCGCTGGGCTTTGTTGCTGTGAAACCGAATTTTAACAGAATGTAGGCTTACCGAGTATTCCATTTGGTCGCTTTGAACGGGCACCACCCGCTCCACGAAGTCCCATTCCTCTTCGAGTCGATACAGCACGTAATACAGCTCTACGCCGCTGAAATCACGCCGAAAAGTCCCAGTCAGAGGCAGCGCTATCACGCTGTGCGACTGAAATAGCGCAAGCCTCCGCCCCTGGAAATCACCATCTTGGCGAAGTTCGTATGGTTTCACACAACGAAATTCTGAAGCTCTGGAAATGGGAGATTAAAATTATGAGTATATATATTTAGTCTACTAATCGGTGTATAGCCTGGGGGTCGAGTAGAGCAATAAACCAAGTTAATGACGCAAGCGCTGTGCGCCATAAAATAGCATCCTGTACCATTACTGGGCCTCCGGAGACCTTATTAAATTTCCCTGCCATAATATGCACCAGGCTAAAGTATGGTCTGCTGAGAGATTCCCGCTATATTCATTGCGGCGTATTACCTGGAAATATAGGGCAACCAACATTACCAGCTACTGACTTTCAAGGGTCCGACCAAAATGGTAAAGTCACGTCATTTTCGTGAATTCTGTGTTCAAAACCAACCCAAGCCCAAACGAATGATTTCTTTCGCCTATATTCTACACACCTTAGTTCGACCCCTCCGGTCAACAATACCAATATATGCAGATTTATGTACGCGGACAGTGATTTATAGTGATTCTAAGGTGACGATTTTCGGCTGCTATACCTACTACTTGTTCATACACGTCGGAATAGGGGGTATGGGGCTGGGATGGCCTACCCTTTCCCATTGTTCATCCAAAATGTTCAAACTGGAGGAAAATATAAAAGAAAACGACCCAAGTATGATCCAAGTCTAGAAACTGCTTAAGTAGCCCCAGATAACCTCTCAGAGTTCACAGGTCAAAAATTGCAACATGAACCTGGAAAGGGGCCAATATACCTCGATTTGGAGAATACGAAGGTATTCTCAGTTGTATCTACACACATATGTACATCCCAATTCCTTTTTTCACCATGCATTTCCAATGGAGAGGCCATGATCCATACCTGACCTTAAGTCATCGATATGAAAAATCTCGGAATATATGTTGTAGTAATCGGTGGGCCCATTGTGCGGTATCTGTTTCAACTCGATATATTTAACCTTTTTTACTTATGCCACCATAACCCTATTTCCAACAGGGGCAGATTCTGCCCACCCCTCAGGTTTTTCTGTGATATCTCCAAAAAGGTTTGAGATAGACTCTTGAAATTTTGTGACCTTTCTTCAAACTAAATAATGCGTATTCCCTGAAATTTTTAAAAATATTTATTCGCCAGAGGCGGAGCTATGGCTCGCTAATTTGGCGGGTTTTATCCAGAAGCTGAGTATTGTCGCCGGCGTTGCGTTTCAGAGGTGTAGAAACTTGCCAACTCGGCTACCGGAGTTTGTGACACATTTACGAAAATTGAGGTGCATAATTGTGACAAAATAGCGATCCTGACTATATGGCTCAAGATCAAACCCCATATTTTCGAAATAGAGAATGAAGCGTGTAGGGAATATTTTAACTTAGCAGCTCTGTTCTTCAATTGCACAGCGTACCATTAGTAATACAATATTGGTACTGTGTTCAGTTTCTACTAAAACGAGGGACCCCCGCTGCAGAAAACCCGCAAACCCCTGTCACAGTTGCCAGATTTTAACATGCAGCCCAATGGGGCTGATTGTTAGTAGTTTGCAGAAAGTTGTCGCCTAGATACCGGAAATGTGACAGTCAATTTTTTTCGAGAAATACACGATTTTGGGCATATTTAAGGCATTAACGATAACGCAGATACTTTATCAAGTACTTCTCTGTCCATTTTTTTCAGGTTAAATAATATTTACAGTTTGAGTGTCTTCGATTTATTGGCCCCTATTTTTTCGAATTTAGTATTGAGTACGCCTAAAGGCTACTAATAAAAGTACTAAGTAAGTGAGAAAATAAACATAGCTGGGCAGCAATTCTACTTAGACTGCGCAACAGCGACAAGACAAGTTAGAAATGTTTATGTGATGTAGAGCCTGCCAAAAATTTAAACAGGCGGGAAGCCACTTATTTTGAGGGCATATTCATTAGCTATATTTAAGATAAGTGCAGGCTGAAACTAGCTAGAATAAATATTGCTGCCCATGGATAATCTAAGATGAATGTAGGCTATTGTAAGACTGATGCACTTTCCCATATCAAGCTTGGTTTTTCATTCCTTAGCCTGCTTGTGCCTTAGTTTATTTGTGCCCTAGATTGGTTAGATAGATTTGGAGCTGGAGGAAGTTGGGAGAGTTGGCGCCAGCAACAGGCTGGCAACAACAGTGATTCAGGTGAGTTTTCATGATCAAATTATCATATCAATATTGTACAGATAGCAAATGCGTGCTAATGCAGTCCTCCACAAAGTGTTAACACCCACACTGGAGAGGGGCCTGGAACTAACGTGCACTGGAGGGGGCCGAGTAGACCCCCTTCTTATCTCAGAAAATCACAGCAAATCTCAGAAAGAAATAGACTTCGAAAAACGCTGGTTGGGGGTGTGTTGCTTACTACCAGTGGTGGTAAGCAACGCACAGGACCTGAACTGCATGGAGTTAAAGCAGGATTTTGACTACACTGGATCTTTCTTTGGTATGTGAATTCCAATACCTCTGTACCTATTAGGGAAATAGACATAATTTTACATCTATGCAGGCCAGTTGCCTCAGAGTTTTTACTGCAAAAAGGAATGACCAGGCAGGTAATGATCGTAAGTGGGATGCAAATTTTAAGCATTTGATGCGTTTATAAAAATGCTACCTAAGGTCCACTTTACCAACACATTTTAGGTATATTTAAATACTATGTTGACATTGACATTTTTTCCCTTTTGTTGATAAGTGAGATAGAAGTTTAGTGGGGGGGGAAGCTGTGGTTAGGGTTCACAATTGTGTGTACATGTATGCTCCCATTAATAGGCATGTTCCCAATAATGACTATTTTCATGATAATTGCTACATGTAATCATGTGGAAAAGTACCATAATTGGAAACACTCCTTTCAAAAATGGAAACTTCCTCAAAAAGGAAATGCATGTCATTGGGGGAAACTGCAGTCAGAGTTGCCAATAATAGTTATCACCCCAATACTGGAAAAAATGATCCATAACTGGAAATTTTCCTTCCAAAAACAAAAAGATGATCTATAAATGAAAACTTACTACTTTCATGCTGTAATGGTTTGGTGCTAGAACCTTGTCTGCTACAAAAAGTAAGGGACAGGTAGAGGACATTCAGCATATTGGAAATAGTATTCAAGTATACAATTATTATTTCCAGCTCTGTGTGACAGAGGAGGCATACGTCGCATTGAGTTTGTGACAGCCAGCATACTTTCTGCACCTCTGTTGCGTTTGTCCTACAATAAAGCTGTCTGTTACGAATTGGCGGCAGTTGTAATGTTTGAATGCTATTTCTGAGATTTAGGATGACATTTGATGTATATGTTTATACAATTTTGGCCATAGGCGGTTCCAGAAGCTCAAAATGGGGGGGAGGGGGCTTACAATGTTATCCAACCGAACCCTTCCAAAGTAAACAGATTGCGTACAGAATGTTCAGGAGGGGTAAACATAACCATGCATTGATCCCATATGTGTATTATATGATGATAGGAAATAATAGGCGCGCTCAGGTACCGTAATTAGGGGAGCGCTCACTGGCACTCAAGTTCATGTAAGTGTTGTGTGTGTGCATTAAATGGGACAAAGGATTGTAACTATGCATTTAGTTCTAACACTAAATGAGATTTGGGGTGACAGTTGATTTGCATTTTGATACATTTTTGTCCATAGGCGGTTCCAGGAGCTGAAAATGGGGTCTACAATGTTATCTATTCAAACTATTCCAAAGTAAATAAACTGCCTACAGAATGGACGGGAAGGGTAAAAACAAGGATGTGTTGACCCCATTCCTGTATTGTATGATAAAAAGGATATCATAGGCCTGCTCAGGTACCGTAATTAGGGGGTTCACTAACTTTCAAACGTATTTTAGTGTTGTGTTTGCATTGAATGGAGCAAACCATCGTAGATGTGCATTTAGCCCAAACACCAAATGGACACAATTCATACATAGGCGGATCCAGGAGAGTTCCCCGGGTCGGGCAGGGGTGGATAAAGGTGGGGTAATTTGAAAAGTAGCCATACCTGAAAGTCGGGGTAATTTGTGTCTTACCCCACTATTTTGCCTCCTTGAATCCGCCTCTAACGTATTTTTACGTTGTAGCACTTTGATTGACATCAGAGATATCACACTCTACCTGGCGTGTGCATTTCTGCAAAAAAAAGAAGACATGAAAAATACATATAATTACCCCAAATATCTGGCCCTAGAACCGCCCTTGGATTTTGAATTTCACCTAAATGAGAAATATGACCATTTCTAAGCAATGTCCTGTCAATCCATACTAGTTTCGTAAAATCTAGCCTAAGAGACAAGAGTTACGGATAATCTAAAAAGGCAGATATTTTGTGTATTTTGAACCCCCAACCTCAATTTTCAAAATTTTAGAACTCTCTTTTTCAAAATGGAGGTTAGCGCAAGAAAAATCGATTGCAGCTTGAATTTTAAAAAACGCCAGAGTAGATGTTGAGATCTTAGGGGGGGGACAGAATCTGTCCCCTGTTGGAAATAGGGGTAGCCGGGAGCTCGTTGAAAATAGGGTTAAACATTTTTGGAGCTGAGGTCACTTGACCTAACCTGACCTGAGATGATTCAACCTTAAAAGTTTGGGATAATTGCGGAATTAATCAAGCATAAGGTGTCCCAAGTATGGCTGCGCATCGCGCCGCCGTGTATTCGTGACGCCGGAAAACCCAGTGGGTGTTCAAACACCTCAACCGGGGCGAGGGTTAATAGCCTGCCTCCTCGAATCCTGGATGTATAAAAATGGAGTTATCACAATGATATTATATATTTGAGCACAGTCCTTCATCAGAATCAGAACGATACAACAGGTAGCTTAACAAACTATTGATTATAGTGTACAAGACCTCGAATTCGAAGTCTTGCTACGTGATGTCAAATAATTTGTTATTAAAATAAATATTTTCCCGATATTTATAGCTTTAACAACTCATTCTTGGGCATAGTGTAGCAAGACATTCTGCTCGCATCCACCGTTTGCTCCTCCACTGAAAACGATACATAATAACTCCGGAAGTGGCTTTGCACTAAGCTCGCGGAGAGGGCGGAGCCAGCAGCTTTAATAGAAGACCATCGTATGACAATTCACCAGCCACGTTCCTGAACACTGCAGCATTTTGACACGCTGCGATTCATATCGAGTCGCATTGCGTGACAGCATTACTGTGATCAGAACTCGGAACTCACTGCCATTTGGGAATATTACAGCCATTTTACAATCTGTAGCGGCACATGGCACGGCTATTTCCGGCGCGGCAGGCGCGACCGCTCCAACTGAGCTCAACTCGTGGCTGCTCTTTGAATCCTGGAACACGCACCTGCTCGTTTTTTATATTATATTCCATTGCTACAATCAAGCTACCAAATGAACTAGAATTTACGAAGTGTATGGCATAATATTTACACAAGCGGTGGTATCGGCCAGCCAAGCTGGCTGGCTATCAGGCACGGTGCCAGGGTTGACTTTTTTTGGGGGGGCGGCAGCAAGCTGAATTATTTGGCTACTACACGGATAGCAGATATTTTCTTGTCGAATCAACTTCTATCTTTTTAGAACATCAATCGAGTGGTCACAAAACCCCACGCATCACAGTGCTGGAAGTGCGCTTGCTTTAATTGCCAATAGCACGTAAAGTAGCCAGACAAGTGAAGTTTAAAAGGAACACTAGATTTGGTGCTCTAGAAATATTAGTTGAGTCTGAAAGAAAATAAAATAAATTTGTGTCATGCAGCCCACGCTCCCAGGGTAACCCCTAAAACATCAGCAGGGGCGAGGTGCATGTTGGCCGGTATCTGCTGATCATGGGAAGTGGTCCAAGCCGCAGGGTGTAAACAGGGCTATTGGTGAAAGTCTTGGAATCCTCGGTGCCTTGTACGGCTCGGAATTGACATGGTAGTGGAGGATATCGAGCCAGTGCACAGGGATTAATGCTACGAGTCCACCTGCATTTAATGACTGGTTCTGCATTTTGAGCAATATCGCCCAAATGAGAACATCCAGACCTTCCACTGAAGCTTTAATTTGATAGAGAATTGAATTTACCACATTATGTGGTGCTTCCAGAACGACATGTTGAGCAGGGGTGGTTCTAGGACTGCACGAAAAAGTGGGTGTTCTTAGTTGTGCCGGATTCTTGAAAAAAGCATTTTTTCACATGAAAACCTTTAGAACCAACATGCCATTACTACGTGCTGGCTAAATAACACAATTTTGCCATTTTCCATTTGCATTAAAAAGTTCATTTCTCTGATAGCCATTTCCCACAGTGTAACCTAGTTCCCTTGCGCATATTCTGGTTCTGGCCACATTTGCCCCCATGTTGGAGGGCAGTGGCGGATCCAGGATTTCTGGGGGGTGCTAGGGAGCTCAAGCTTCATCCGCCATTACCTGGGAACTGTCACCAGCCATGCATTTGCTATAAGCACCCTAACATTTCAGGAGATTTAAGTCGCCTACCCCCCCCCTGTATCCGCCACAGACATAGGCTGTCTCCTTGAGAGGAAATTTTTCACAGGTATGTTCATAAATCCATAACTAGTGAATCAACACACAATGCAAACAATGTTGCATCTATACAAAACCACTGTGGAACCCTATTTCTGAATTCGCAATGTGGCTTACTAAACATCATCCACCTATGCGTAATATTGCCACCGTTGAAACCGCTGCTGAAAACAAAGTAAAGCAGCTCCGACGAAAGAACCGAATAGCCCGGTGTTCCAGCACGGTACTCATTAATTTGTAAGCCATGGTTACGGAATGAACTGATCGACTTCTGACGGTTCTGCGCCCGTGGGGAGCATATACATAGCAATTATACTTAATGAATGAGCCAACGCATTTCATTGATAAATAATGAAACCACCAAAGAGCGGTCGTTTCAGGGTAAAAAAGGTGCCGGTCAACCCATTATAAAAAGTATCCACCCATATCAGTAGCAGTTTTGACGGTCGTCCCACGCCGCTGCCGTCCACTGCTGCTCTGCTTAAATTGAGATTCTCTGTCTGCATGTTAAAGGATGATACAAATTCGTCATGCGATTAAGCATTGATTGATGACGCGTGCACTAGGGGCACTCTTTTGGAAATTTCTTCCAGGATCTTTTGGAACCAGTCGGTTTCTAATGTTCTCGGATACGCTGGTTCGGAATTAAGCAAAGACAGTTTTATTGTTAAATTTCCATTGCCCATGCCGATGCTTTTAAGTACCTTGAAAAAGAAAACAACAGAAAATACCACTTTTTGAGGCTCTGGCACAGTCCTCAGAGATAACAATAAAATCTTTCCCTGGTCAGGCAGAGCAGCCGCTCAATCACAGTTACGTCAAAATGACATGTTTTTAACATTTTCCAGTTTCAAGTTATCGCATTTCATTGTCTTGAAACAATTTTTGGTGTCTCAAACATAATTTAAGAATGAATAAGAATAAGGTTGTTAAAATAAAAGTTTGTTAAAAGGGATCAAGAAAATTAAAGAGGACATTATTTTGATAAGTTTTTAAGTGCTGCGGCGAGGAGCATGATGATGAGTTGTTAAGATGTTCCCTGGCCTCTCCCCTCGAATCCGGAAATGTAAAAAACACTGAAGATTGTATATTCGGGCACAGCCCTTCATCAGAATCGTGGAGTAAATATCAATAATTCTCAGTCCTAGTATAGCCAGACCTCGAATTGAGCTTCACACAAAAATGCCTTTTAGAATGAATTGTTAAAAATAAGATTGGATGTCGTGACAACAACCATATTGGTACCTCTAACCTAAAAGTAATGCCGACAATACGACAAACCTAGAGCAGTATTTGTGACAGTCTTTTCTATTATTTCAGCCAAACACTAGCTTTTGATTAACAGTGAAAAACTTGCTGAAGTACCTTTATCCGTTATTTGAATATTTCTGTTCTTCTTATTTTCTATTTTTCCGTCGACTGCAGCTAAAAAGCTAACCAAAAACTACCTATTAAGCACTAGTAGACGTGATACTAGATCGGTGTAAAGACTGCAAGATGATGCTATATTTACAATAAAAGCCTCCCTCGAATTATTTAGTTAAGATTGTACCTAGTGGTCAAGGTCAACTTTTTTTTGTAATTGATAAACCCATTTTCTACAGCCTGCTCCTCTGGCCCAACGTTAAGCGTCGAAAGAGTATACGTGTGGCTGTAAAAAAACACATTGTAAATTTTACATTTTACTTATTCAACAACCCTGCCCTTAGTATGTACCTCTTAAACAAATGCAACTTTTATAGCTAGTTAATGTGAACAATCATTGGTAAATACTTTTCCTCAGCCTGTACCTCTAGCCCAACGTTAAGTGTCGAATGGTTATACGCCTAGCTGCAGAAAAGTATTATCAATAATTACTAATTATTTTATAGCTAGTTAATGTGAACAATCATTGGTAAATACTTTTCCTCAGCCTGTACCTCTAGCCCAACGTTAAGTGTCGAATGGTTATACGCCTAGCTGCAGAAAAGTATTATCAATAATTACTAATTATTGATAATACTTTTCTGCAGCTAGGCGTATAACCATTCGACACTTAACGTTGGGCTAGAGGTACAGGCTGAGGAAAAGTATTTACCAATGATTGTTCACATTAACTAGCTATAAAAGTTGCATTTGTTTAAGAGGTACATACTAAGGGCAAGGGTTGTTGAATAAGTATAATGTAAAATTTACAATGTGTTTTTTTAATTACTAATTATTGATAATACTTTTCTGCAGCTAGGCGTATAACCATTCGACACTTAACGTTGGGCTAGAGGTACAGGCTGAGGAAAAGTATTTACCAATGATTGTTCACATTAACTAGCTATAAAAGTTGCATTTGTTTAAGAGGTACATACTAAGGGCAAGGGTTGTTGAATAAGTATAATGTAAAATTTACAATGTGTTTTTTTACAGCCACACGTATACTCTTTCGACGCTTAACGTTGGGCCAGAGGAGCAGGCTGTAGAAAATGGGTTTATCAATTACAAAAAAAGTTGACCTTGACCACTAGGTACAATCTTAACTAAATAATTCGAGGGAGGCTTTTATTGTAAATATAGCATCATCTTGCAGTCTTTACACCGATCTAGTATCACGTCTACTAGTGCTTAATAGGTAGTTTTTGGTTAGCTTTTTAGCTGCAGTCGACGGAAAAATAGAAAATAAGAAGAACAGAAATATTCAAATAACGGATAAAGGTACTTCAGCAAGTTTTTCACTGTTAATCAAAAGCTAGTGTTTGGCTGAAATAATAGAAAAGACTGTCACAAATACTGCTCTAGGTTTGTCGTATTGTCGGCATTACTTTTAGGTTAGAGGTACCAATATGGTTGTTGTCACGACATCCAATCTTATTTTTAACAATTCATTCTAAAAGGCATTTTTGTGTGAAGCTCAATTCGAGGTCTGGCTATACTAGGACTGAGAATTATTGATATTTACTCCACGATTCTGATGAAGGGCTGTGCCCGAATATACAATCTTCAGTGTTTTTTACATTTCCGGATTCGAGGGGAGAGGCCAGGGAACATCTTAACAGGACATTATTTTTAGAAACGCTACATGTCCTCTCGCAAGAATATCTATTCGTTGAAGTCATCATTCAAAATACCCTTGTCTGTTCAATGATTATTTTTACTGCTAGCACAACGTAATCGATTGAAAATCAAAACACATCCAAATTAAAAAAGTCAAACTGAGCGCCTGGAGGGCTACCACCCAATTGCTACCAGAAATAAGTATTTTCTCGCCATCAGATTCTGTGCCTCACGTGTTGTGTGTTTTACTGTACTGTACACGTGCTGCAGCCTAAATTCTGAATTCTGTCAGTAGACTCCTTACACACCCAATAAAGTTTAGGTGGACATTGCATCAAGAAATGAAAGCCAAATGAAGTGCCGTGGGTCGCTGTCGCACTCGTTTTCGCCTCATGAAACAGTGGCGTGGTTTCCGAGTCACATTCCGACTGCTGAACGAAAACCTACGCACCACTCCACACTGTCGCACCGCTCAAATTTATGCATTGCACATCTGCGGTCCCACTACCGTGTGAAGGTATCAGGGGAGTTAAGGAATCGGGCAACAACACAACTAGACTCGGTGGTCTATAGCTGTGTCTTTTAACACGCGCATTGACGGGGGTCTGAGCGACCTTCGCCTTGACGGGTTGACGGGGGGCGGGTACCCGCCCCCTAAGATCTTGAGAACTGCGCTCGGTAGCGAAAAACGGTAAACGGCGTTGAATAGCCCATCTACTTCTCCATCGAAAATATATAAACCATTTTTTGTTAGGTCACATTTAAGGTCACTAGATGTCAAAACATGCCGTAATAGGGATAACATGTAAATTAAGTTTTTCGGAAAATATATCTGAACAAGTAAAAATAGAGTAAAACAATCTAAACCATATGAATCCTCGCAGCAAGCCGAATTGAATGATATATAATATGACCTTGCTAGGTCAAATTAAGGATTTGACCTGACCTGAGGTCAGGTCAAGGTCAAATTGGGCAAAATGCATATCATTAGAACTTCAATGTAGAGACAAATCTAACGCAGTTAAAATAAACGCCCTATCTCTATTCATTACCAAGTTATTAAGTTAAAACCATTTTTCCCATGTATTTCCAATGGAGAGGTTATAGGTCGTACCTGAACTTAAGTCATCGATATCAAAAATACCGGAACACATTTTAGAGATATCGGAGGGGCTATTATGTGATATGAGTTTCAATCGGATAAGTTTACCCTGTTCCGACTTATGCTATCTTAAAAAAATTGAGGTCAGGTCACTTGACCTGTACTGATGACCTGACCTGAGATGACCTAACCTTAAAATTTTGACAAAAGTTGTAAAGATGATGAGGGAAAAGGAATGCCAAATACGGCGGCGCTATGCACCGCCGTTTTTATGTTATCTCCAAACAACCCGAGGGGGTGGATACCCGCCCCCCGTCAATGCGCGTGTCAAGTTATTTTACCATCACTTGTAAACACCTATTTTCATTACAAAACAAGTTATACTTCAAATGTGAAGTTGATATTTTGGGGCACTTTGTTCCGAATTGATACAACCTATCAAAACTCCAGGTAATAATGTTAGTAATCCTTTGATTGGGAATGTGCAATAAAACTCCTGAAATGAGTATGAGTGCATTATAGGCCTGCATAGGGGCCCATACCTTTGCACTTGCCTTTTAATAACCATTTTTCGCTCATCAAATGTTAAGGACCGGCAGTGTGTCGTCAAACCTAACACATATACCTATCTCTACATCTACACTTACAGCAACAAGTCTGAATAGCATAACTCCCAATCCCGCAAAGAACGATCTCTTGTTTGGGGAAGCCTGAGCAAGCCTGTAACATCTGGCTAAATTATTCCATTGCGAAAACGCATTGCGGTGTGAAGGCATTAAAGTTTCAGGTTCTTTGTGGCGGCACAATGCTTCAACTTCTTAAAAGCCACCATGTGAGCTACGCATCCCCAGACATGTATGCATGAGAATTTCATTTTGGTGACAGCGATTGCACATTACCAGACAGTGGCGTCTTTAACACCCGCCCCAGTGGGCCTCCGAGCCACCTTCACCCTGGTGGGGAAAGGGGTTTCAAGCACCCCCCTCGAACTCGGCTCCCATGCAGGATAGCAAAAAACGCAAACCCTGGTGGATAGCCCATAACAATTCATGAAGGAACTACTTTTATCACTTTTTTGCTCAGTTTAATTTTAAGGTCATGGCAGGTCAAAGAAGGTTGCATGTTAGAGTAGAGCTTTTAGGCTTTGACCTCTGACAGAGTTGAGCTAGAATCATTTTTAGGCGTCATTCGATTCCCCTCGTCACGGCAAATCCAATTTTGATATATAATATGACTATACTAGGTCAAAACACAAAAATTACCAGATTTCAGGTCAGGTCAAGGTCACTATCTAAACTAGCATAGTCGATATGCATATCAATCGACTCCCGATAACAATAAAAAACGTAATGGTATCAAAATTAAAGGTTTACGTCATTTCATGCAAAGTTATTAACTAAAGGCTGAACACTTACTTCAACAGTCCAGATGGCCTCTCAAAGGTTACAGGTCAAAAATTGCAACATGAATGTGGAAAGGAACCCAGGACCCTACGATTTGAAGAATTTGAAGGCTTTCTCAGCAGTATCTACACAAATACAGCCCAATTCCTGTTTTCCCTATGCATTCCCAAAGGAAAGGTCCATGATCTGTATCCGACCCTAGGTCATCGATATGACAAATCCCGGAATAAACTTAATAGTACTCAGTGGTCATATTATGTGATATAACATTGAATTCGATAGATTCACTCTTTTCTTACTTATGCCACCTTTAATACTTTTGAGAGTTGAGGTCACTTGATCTTAACTGGTAGTCCTGACCTGAGATTACCCAGCCTTAAAATTTTGGGGAAAGTTGCGAAATTGGTCAAAGATAAGGCGTGCCAAATACGACGGCGCTTGGCGCCGCCGTTTTTTTCGTGCCGCCGGAAATCCAAGGGCGGTAATCAAACACCCCCCATCGAGACGAGGGTTAAGAGAAACTTGAGAGTTCTGGGACCTAAAATGCCCTTCCACCAATTTTTCCAAGGTGGCTGGAGAAACTGTTCCCCACCCCAAAACGCTACTTGGCCACCTTCGAGAGATTCATTTGCACGTCAATTGGTGAAGAAAGTTTGAAAATCGGTAAATATGTTTTATCTAATAGGTTTTCAAAATCAGACCTATATACCGTCGTAATCGCGCGGT
Organism: Lepas anatifera; assembly: GCA_034440635.1. Classification (NCBI taxonomy): domain Eukaryota; kingdom Metazoa; phylum Arthropoda; class Thecostraca; family Lepadidae; genus Lepas; species Lepas anatifera. The sequence goes on along the minus strand of JAOTON010002262.1, from coordinate 771,987 downwards.
TGCACCAGTTCGCCTGCACTGTAGACCGAGTGGTGACGTCATAACGTCATAAAATCAGGTTATATGTCAAAATCAGCCCACATGAAGTTTTCAAGGTCAAGTTCAGAGGTCATAGATCAAGGTCATAGACCCCAGTATTCCAGCCAGATGACATTATTCATTATGCCGTAAGCTATGCTATGACGTAATATTTAAGGCTACTTAATAACAAGGTCAAGGTCAAAGTTAAAGGTCAAATTTTACGTCATAGGCCATTGACCTTGGATAAGCTTGCCCTATAAATTTCAGAGAACGTTGTGTGGAGCCTTTCATCTATGACTGTAGTCTACTTTTGGTGCATTCTCGGTTGTTCCCCATAATCATGGCATTTCCAATAGGTCTCCAGCATGGCCTAGATTTAACCTTTACGACCTCGTTTGGCCTTGAAGATATTGACTTAGATCAAAGCAACCTTGCCATAAGGTAGATCTCGATCGCTCCCACTTCCTACATGAATTTTTATACCACTCTTGGCTTCCGAGATCTCAGGGAGGAGGGACTGACCTTTAGGACACCCTCCACTGCGCGTTGACGCCAGACCCCTCTCCACTGCGCGTGTTAAAGCCTGCCTTTATAAGGGAATGCATTTTTTCAACAGCCCCCCGCTCCCTCCCCACATTAAGGTTTTTGAGAATGGTCCAGAGCGGTTGAGATGCAACTGGCGCCCCTGTGCACAGCAGGGTTCGAGAAAACTACCATTTTGGCACTCTAAATGGCGACAGCCCAAGGTGGGCAAGGTGACAAAAGTTAGCCGACATATTTCCTCCAGAGCAATAACGGATCAAATCGCAGAAATTGGCACCTGTAAATTAAACTCGCAATGTTTTCCGACAACTAGGATAGTCCCAGAGTATCCATTAGTATCCTACTAACGCAAAATGTGCCACATTTTGCAGCCTGGGCTGGTGACACATTTATGGGTTGACATTTTCAATGGTGACACACTGAACACTTTTTGGCCCCTGGTGCAGAAATAACATGACTTTCATTGTGCATGTTTGAAAAAATTATGTCGGAGTCATGTCGGGCGATCGAGCCATAACCTCATTTCTGGAAGCATGTCCGGCAGATTGTCGCTTTTTAAGGTATTACCTGCGTTCCCGCCGAGGTAGCTTTGATGAAAAGCAAGCAATAATCTCAGTTGACCTCATCTGACGTTTGGGAACCTCTCGTGAACTTTAACAGGTTTCCATGCTGGTTAACTTTTAACTTTGGTGACCTCTATGGACACCGCCAAATTTTAGCATTTTGGGAATGTCCAGTTTTTAGGAAGAAATACTATTCTTGGAATAAGTTTAGCGCTGAATTGGAACTTAGACTTCAAAAATACTTCTATGAAGTTAAAACTGGACGTCCTGGATAAATTTCAATTGGACCGTCAGTGATTTTTTACCCGTGTCACGCCTTACCTAGAGGGCTAACAAAGATGCTTATTATATGTATTGGAGTTCAATTGTCTCCTGGTCACTTTCAGGACTGTATTATTGCGCTACTCATAATCATTTACCAGATATATTGGTCAAAACAGCCAGAGCTTCAGAAATTGACTACAAGAAGCAAAAAAAACGGGCTTTTGACATAGACTGTGAGGTGATCTGACGACCTTAGGTCATATAAATTGACCTCAGTCGGTAGCTTTCGTGACGAGAAACACGCTGTTTTTCTGCGAATCTCTTCGCCAATTACGGGCCGATCGCAAGAGGGGTCGCACCAGCCCCCCTCCCCACGAGAGGGAGCGCACCAGCCCGCCTCCTCACGAGAGAGGTCGCACCAGCCCCCTCCCCACGAGGAGGGAGCGCACCAGCCCCCCTCCCCACGAGAGGGAGCGCACCAGCCCCCCCTCCTCACAAGAGGGGTCACACCAGCCCCCTCCCCACGAGAGGGAGCGCACCAGCCCCCTCCCCACGAGAGGGAGCGCACCAGCCCCCCTCCCCACGAGAAGGAGCGCACCAGCCCCCTTCTCACGAGAGGGGTCGCACCAGCCCCCTCCCCACGAGAGGGAGCGCACCAGCCCCCTCCCCACGAGAGGGAGCGCACCAGCCCCCCTCCTCACGAGAGGGGTCGCACCAGCCCCCCTCCCCACGAGAGGGAGCGCACCAGCCCCCTCCCCACGGGAGGGAGCGCACCAGCCCCCTCCCCACGAGAGAGGTCGCACCAGCCCCTCTCCCCACGAAAGGTGTCGCACCAGCCCCCCAACCGTCCCTCTCGCCACCAGAGGGCCGCACCAGCCCCCCTCCCAGAGAGGGATCACACCAGCCCCCCACGAGAGGGATTGCACCAGCCCCTTCTTATGATGAAGGTGGCGAAAACAACAAAAAAGGCGACGGTTAACACCAAATCTCTCAGTAAAAGTATTGGCGGGCTGAGCTTTCGATAGGCAAAACTTTGAGACGTTCCCTAACACGCGCCCCGCTGGGGGGGCAAAATTCGCATGCTCCTCCTGGTTTTCCCCAGATAACGCAGAAATGGAGAGACAGAGAACAACACAATTTACAGTACCTTATTCCTGATCAATTCCTAATTCTAATGACCATTTGTTTTAGGTCAGTTCAAATCAGGTCAAGGAGCTATTCAAGGTCAAGCGACTCGACCTCCAAACCATTTGAAGCGGTTTGAAGCGTGTGAAGCGACGCCTAAGGAATATCGCACATAGATCGGTTTCAAACTTCCACAATATGACAAGGTTAATTATTAGGGCCTACAAATCTGCTATCCCGGAATTTTCATATTGTTGACTGAAGATGGGGTCAATTTTCGTCACCCTATTAAAAGTATATGATGAAAAATAGAAAGGGCTCGTTTCAGTAGATACTTGATAGACCAACTTGAAAGTCCCCAAACCATGTATCTTTACCAAAATCTTGACCACAAAGTTGATTTTTGACCCTCTAACCTCTTAAAGGCCATGTAAGGTCACATGGGCCTAAAATGATTATTTTGCCAAAAACTTCACACTGAATTGAGATACATATTCCATTTTGCTCGCATTATGCTAATCTTGTCACAGGAATGCGATTGATATGCAACATGACCATACCAGGCCATCATGTGACTCTGACTTAGCTCGACGTCAGGCCATTTTCACCATTTGACCTAACAAGACCATATTCATCATTAGATTTGCCCCGATGACAGGAATCCAATGATGCATATAGATTTGCTATAGCTCCGCTGAAGGGAAAGGAAAGAAAATTTACATTACCCTGTTGTAAGTCAATGGAACCCTCCTTGACCTTTGTTGATCTCAATATTGACCTGACACAAAACTAATACTTATAATGTATCGTTGCCTCGTCAAGAGCTCTCGAACGCCGTTTATAATTTTCTTAAGATTTCCTGGGAAGTGAGAAACGGAGAGAGGGGCGAAATACATCCCCCCAGCTGGGCACGACATGCCAGGGCCCAGCCTGGTGGGTGCTAACCCGCGCCCCACCGGGGGTCCGGCGCCACCTTCGCCCCACCGGGGGCCATCGATGGCCCCCCCTCTAACTCCGAAAATATGGGCGTTAGCGCAAATCTGCAAAGTGCAATAGAAAGATCGCGTGAATTCAATAAGAAATCACTTCGCATGTTTTAGTGCTCAGGTCAATGGTTTGACCTCCAGAGGTCAAATTAGGTCAAGATCGGCTATTTTCACCCAAATATGCAATGATTAAGCAAACTGGGCATAACTATTATGTCATTAGAGCTATTGAGGCCTGGTAAAGTACATTTGATAGCAAATTGCCAGTACTTTTTCTGCTATGTGGAACGTAAAGACCTCCCGCCAGTGGTTTGACCTCCAGAGGTCACCTCGTGACCTAATATGACCTGAGGTCACGAAAGGTCAAAAGTGACCTTGCCGTATATCAAATGAAAGCCAGTGACGAGACAAACACGATGGTGTTTGTTTCACCGCTCTAGCTTAATTAGGTCAAAAGTTATTGTCAAAATACTGTTTTTGACCTCTGGTGACCTTGGATGACCTAGGAAAAGTCAAAGGGCAAATATTACCCCTGGGATCCGTGAAAGGGTGTCCAAAAACGTTGTTCTGAGCAGTCTGAGTATTTTCAATCATTTTTGTGGCTTTTATATCATGAAACAACTTTTCCCCATGCTTTTCCAATGGGAGAGGTCGCCTCGTGACCTGACCTCAGGGCAGGAAATCGAAAAATCCCGGATATACACCTTGTAGACCCTGGAGGGGTTATGAAGTGTAGGAAGTTTCAAATTGATCGACTTTGAAATGTAGCTCTTACAGAGCTCTAAAGTTGAAGTGAGGTGACCTTGGTTGACCTCGTCTGGTAACCTGGCCTTGGGTGACCCGGGGTAAAAAATTTCAGGGATGATGGGAAAATGATGCAGTGAGAGGTAGAGCCCTCAACCGCGGTGCTGCGCCTCGTCGTTTTTTGCTATCCCGGAAAAACCTTAGGGGGGCCATCGATGGCCCCCGTGGGGCGAGGGTTAACAGCCAAAGCTTTATCACAAAACCTGGAGGTGACAAATATGTGACAACAAATAGCACACTGTGCTTAAGTGGTATTGATGTAGCCGTTTCAGAAAATTACGAAGAAGGTTTAGAAATCGAGCCAAGGCCCATTATTATCATTGCTGAGGACTGAACATATCTTCGCATAACAAGATCCAGTAACACACCATTAATAGCGATAACAGAGTGCACAGTTCTGTTTCAAGATGGAAAGTGAACGCTGGCTTCAACTTTGTTGAGTGGCTTATCATTATTTTCGGACATAAACGTGGCGAAATCGCATAACAAGTCCAGCCACGATTAATAAGCGCATCACATACAATAAATTTAGATGAAACACAAAAAATCAAAAGGTAAGCAATTTGGAAAAAAATTGATTACATTTGTCTGCTTCAAAATGATTAACAAACTAATTTATCAGGTCAGTCAATCACAGTAGCGTGTGCACGCTCGTGTAGTCGGATGATACGTAACGAAATTCGCCATACGCCATACGAAATACGTAAAAAACACACCTATTTCAGTTAAACAACTCCACGGGAAAGAAATATGTTGTTGCTTGGATGATTATATATTTTGGCACAGCCCTTTACCAGTATCTCATATAGTTAGCAGACTGCTGGCGAAATTCTTGTCATCGCATGAGTAGCGGTGTCGAATTAAGTACCTGGCGAAAGCGCTTCAGTATGGATTCTTACGGATCAAACATCGCAACAACAGTATGTTTGCTGTCTCTAAACTTGGGATTATATCCACAATGCAAAAATATAGGCTGGATAATTACTGCAAACATCGTTTTTTCACTTATTTCAGCCAGCATATATTTTTGCCAACTGTGATTTGCTGGAATCGGTTATTTATGTTATCAATTGCCTGTGCCCTGAACATGCTGGCCGCAGAAAAAAACATTATCAATAGCTACTACTATTGACTTTGGAATAGAAGGGTTGGGGCGCCTTGCCCGCTCATTTTATTTTGAAGAAAAAATCATCATTTCTTCCAAAAGTGAGGCAAATCAACATTTATTGCCACCAGCCCGTGTGGAAACCCAATTTAAATCCGATGAGATTTCGTTTTCGGGGGAAACTATTGTTAGCAGCAGGGTGAATATTGACTGGTTCCTCACTTTTGCCGTTAGCGATGTTTCTGAGCACTGTTCACCCCAAAATATGAACCCTGTACACCTAGCCTCACGCCAGCCCTTTTCCTCGATCTTGCAACTCAGCTGTGAAATCATAATCGATTTCAGACCTGCATAACGATCTTAGATACCATGCATATTTTTGCGATTTTTAGAACCAAATTTCGACAGAGAATCCAACACTATCGAGAGGCAATTACCTTCACTTAAAAAGTTTCTTCTTAAGTTCTTTTCCTGTGTGGAAGCTTTGTTTTTTTGTTCTCTGGGAAAATGGTTATCCTGACATTTGAATGTTTGTAAGACGTCGTTGCTACGCCCTAAGTTGTCGTTAGACATGGGTAAAATACTGGCTCTAATAGAACCTGGCCCTTCCAATGCAAAAATAAAGGCAGGTATCCAAAGTAAGGGAAATAAGATAAATATTGATATGGGTGCTTGCTGTTTCACCTCGGATTGTTGATGGCTTCAAAAGTTCCGGCGTCGTTTTGCTGTTATCCCTAAAGACCTAATTCATAACTTTCTTGCTCATCACCATCATAAAACGAACTTTTTCGGTGATCCAAAACCGCACCAGATGTTCATATGATACGAGTAGAAAAATATTGTGCGATTCAAATGTTTCTGGTAAGAAATTATTTTACATCTCGTTAAGGCATATCACATTTCATCCAGAGGGCCCGGCATCGGTATTCGAACTCGAAATACTTAGTGGAGGCACAGGCTATCCGCTAAGCCATTTAACACTTCCCGCATTCCCAAAGTAGAGTATTGGGTTCATAAGTGGTGTTACACGCGCCTTTGTTAATGGATAATAGGAAGTATAGTTTTCCTCCTTTTCACCCACTCACACACTCGTCTTCGGGCTCACCCAATCACTCACACACTCACTCAGCTCACCCACTCGCTCACACACACGCTCTCGCGCACACTCAGCCAACCAATGCTGCTCCAAATAGGGTAAACCCCTCCCTCAATTAGTGCCTGATAATGCTGCCAATAAGACTGTTTTTACCATTTCAAGAGACTCTCAGAATAATTCCCACCTACATTCATTTCATTTTACAACACTGTTTGGCTCAGGATTCTGCGTATGCACCCATCTCCCTCCCCTACTCAAAGTAATGGGCAAGCTTCCCCTAACCGGATCTACTAAAGGATCACTCGGGAAAGAAACCTATTATCTTTTTCTGGAGTCACAAGGGAAAAAAACCACTTCTATTGGATAGCAAAATCAATGAGCAGGATTCCTTCTGGCACATGCAACATAATCTAAAAGTTAAAATCTGAATATCCCAGGATAAAACACATACCTACATCTCTGATAGGCTGTTGCTTCCAGCCGGTGCAGCAGAAAGCAATGAACCTGCATCCCATGATTTTAGTTCTTGATGGAAAAGTTACTTGTCGGTAACAGGATGAAGCTTAACTGGTCCCATCACTGTTTTGCTGGTGGCGACGCGTATGCGTTTAGCAGACAGGGGCTTTGGCATTATGTTCCTCCGTTTTTGGAGATAGTAGGGTTACCCATGGGTAGTTGGGCAGCAAATATGAGCCCTCCAAGACTTTGATTATTCAATGTGTGTTTGCATCCGTGGCAGTGCCTAGTTATTACCTCTTACCTTAGATGAGCACGTCTTTTCAAAGCCAGCAAGCGTGGGAAGGCATCTATACCAACCTTCCTTACCTCCAGCCATCACCCAGGTTATCTTGTCAGTTATTATGAATATAAAAACCCTGATCATTTGTCCCAGATAGCCTTAGTAATCCCACCCAGGCGCGGCGCCCCACCTGAATACTGAGACCAAGTGTTTCAATTGCTACATCCCCGCAACTCAAGCCATTGTCGATATTATGACTAATCAATGCACTTACTTTAAGTGATTTTTTTGCATTGTTTCTGTAAAAATGTGCGATGTATATAGACGTCAGTTTAATAGCCGGTCCCAGATCCAGCCTGATCCCCCGGCGTCCTGCTCCCACTATCGCAAATGACATAGCTCCCGGCTCCACACCGCGGCTGCAGGCCAATCTGTGATTCGCTTAAAATGGCTGAAACAGTTCTCTGGCTACTGTTAGCCCCAGTCAACATAATCAGTCATATGGCTGAAAAATTAAAGACACGTCGTTCAAAAATTCCGTGTCATAGTTTGACCACAATACAAGGTATGATTCACTGTCAAGGCGTCTAAGCAAAGCAAAAATTGCTCAATGAGTCCACACGCAATCAGATCCTCGGTGATTTCCTTAAAATTGAAAACGGCCAAAAGATTAGAAATTCCACAAGTCGGTTCCCACAGCTAACAATCCCAAACAGTTCCGGTAGGCAAAATGAAACACCTATTCGCTCTCCAGCCCCTCAAGACTTCCCCAGCTAACTCGGCCAGATCGGACACGTTCTGAGCTCTGGCCTTACCCGTAGACGCGGAGCGGCCGGCGCCACTGGAGCCGGAGTCGGCTGTCGGACGGACAGGTGATGTTGGTGACGTCCGGCGGACCGGGCCCGCTGACGTCAGTGCGGGCCCGCGCCGAGTCCGACCTGGTGCCCAGTCCGGCCGAGGTCGCCGCCGAGAGCCACACCGTGTAGGTGGTAGCTGGCTCTGGACCGTACACCCGCGGCGTTAGGGGCCTCAACCGGCGGAACAGCAATCCAGAGATTGTGTATTCATCTGTTTCCTACTCTGTGCAAGAAACTCCGTGTGGCTTTAGCTGATGCTTTCATTTTTACAGTTTTAATAACAAGTTTTAATAGGAAGCAGCAAGCAGAGAACTGCGAAAGGCATTGACTAACGGTACGTGACATTGACAACTATGCTTACGTACCCGTTCTAGTTTGTTCGAATATTAGCATGTCACACAACCCGAGCCTAAGTCAGACTCGAGTGCACACCGTCGAATGCACACTGACCTAGTCCGGTGAGCACGTATGTCTGGGCGTCTCCGTCGGGGAGGCGGCGGCGCTGGGCGGCGTCCCTGCCCGTGGCCCAGGACACCTGGTACCCGGTGAGGACGCCGTTGGCCCGCCGCGGAGGTCGCCAGGTCAAGGTCAGGTTACGGTCACTCGCCTCCAGCAGACTGAGGCTCTCCGGCGCAGACGGCACTGAAGCGCCAACGGGTCCAACTCAGTGTGTTTGCAGGGCACCGCTGCCCTGGGGATCTATTCAACTCAACCGTGGGCTCACCGACATGGCGCTCTTTCCCGTCATTTCAATGGCGGTGACATTACACATGCACATAAGCCAACACTTCAGTACCCACAGCAAAAGCAATAATCTGCCAACAAAGTGTGCTCAAACTTATGTGCAGTACACTGTTTCCCGACAGCCAATGGGCGAAGTGAGGCGAAATTGACCAGCTTCATTATCGTGCGACACTTTTGCCGGCACTCTGCTGGGATCGATACCTGTACTGGTCTGTAGCCATTCAGTTCCGACAGACACCGAGTTTCATGTTTCCAACGGAACGTCAAAAGGTATGGGGTCCACCACTTTGTTGCAGGCAACCTTAACACCCGCACTGGAGGGAGGTCTGGCACTAACGCGCACTGGAGGGGGCCTGGTAGGCCCCCTAAGATCTCGGAAACTAAGAGAGTTAGAAAAACGCCACTTGGTAGGTGGGTGGGGTCTATGGTGATCTACATGATGACCAATTTTCATTGACCTAGGTCAATATCTTCAAGGTCAAACGAGGTCGTAAAGGTCAAATATTGGCCATGCTGGGATCGATTGGTAAATGCTGTGATTATGCAGGAAAATGGCAGGAATAAGCTAAAGGCGGACAAGGTTCATAGAGAAGAGGTCTCAAAAAGGCTTCCCCAAAACTTTTGGGTCAAGGTCATTCAAGGTAATTGACCTTTAAGGTCACCATATGGTATACTACTTATTATTTACACTTTGACTAACACTGTAGCCACTGTTTGGCGGGAAATGAGGATTGACCTTTCCCATTGACCTTTGACCTTGACCTTTGACCTTGTCCTTTGTATTGGGGTACCCTACCGATGACGTCATAGCATAATATATGTCAGACGGGGTAACGTCATTTGGCCGGACGCACAGTGGGCAGTGACCTTGAAAGTGCAGATATGACCTTGACCTGTGACCTTTGACCTTGACCTTGAATTTCATGTGAAGTGACCTTGACATATAGTCCCGCTTATATGACGTTATGACGTCACCACTCGGTCTTCAATGCAAGCTAACTGGTCCGACCGCGCGTTTACGACGATCTCAAAATGCAGGTCTGACTTTGAAAGCCTATAAGTCAAAACATTTTTGGCCGATTTTCAAAAAGTCTTCACCAATCGACGCGCTATTAAATTCTATTAAATGTGGCCACGTTTCGTTTTTCGGCTACAAGCGGTTCTCCGGCCACCTTTAAAAAACAGGTGGGGGGCCTCCGAGGCCCCCTCCAGTGCGCGTGTTAAGTTAGATGTCGTTAACGGTATGGACAAAGAGATGTGATGGCTAATGAATGGTTGTTCTTACTATCTTGAACAGGCTTTAATGATTATAAAGGAGCCGGGAGATCGATTTCAGCGACATTGTAGGGCGCTGGCAACACTATTTTTGCTCCTAGGGGAAGAACCCAGGTATTCTTAGAAATGAAGGCAATCAGGAATCCCGGTGGTACCAAAGATTAAGCGAATACATTTACAACACATGTAAGCAGATCGGCCAATATTGGCAGTGACAGTCAGGGTGAAACTAAACTAATAACTGGCAATGCTCGACGGATCGGCTTTGGGTGGAATCAACTCCATTCGGCGCGGTCGCGGTAGTCGTTCAATTTGTATTTAAGGCACTTCGACTTTGGAGGCTTTATCAAGACGTTACGAGGAGCGCTCTTATGCAACATTAACTTGTGGTTGATGCTGCATTGAGAAACGTCTACACTATACACTTGAAACCATGAGTTACGTATTTATGTCACGATATCACGGTACATCAATTTTTTGGAAAATGGGTTTGATTTGTGTGACTCTGTTATCGGCCCATGAACTGGGTAAACTGTTTTGTCTACGAGCTGAATTTGTTATTTTCACATATCTCACGTAGTTACCTCTACTTCCAGACACTGACGATGACGCTTTGCACAGTTTTGTTTAAAAATATGAAAACAACACAATCACTTTGGAGTATACATATTTTTGGGGCTTATCGACACACGACTGCCACGGTCATATGGCCCCCCAACTCTTTCCCCGTTGGAAGGGTTTCTCGGGAGCCAGCCTGCTCCTTGTTCAGGGAAGCCATCGGGTCTTGAACCCGGGTCGGCTGCACGGAAGCCAGCTTCGCTGACCACTCCACTAACATGCCCCCTCGCTGGTGTAATTATTCGTTCATATACAAATTGCCAAAAACTTTTTTGCGTGGCAATTTCCTAAGACGTCCTACGACAAAGACTGTTAAAAGCATGAATAACTCTAACGGTCTATATCAACGTAAGAATAAAATCAGGTGTCATATAAAACTAACACTACCGAGTGTTGAATGAGATTTCCAGTCCGAGTGCTGGATGATATTTCTAGCCAGCTGTATTTCCAGTCAGCTCCGGTCCCCTGAGACCAACCAGCACCGTGGAAGTACCGGACGGGATTCACGCCTGTGTCGCCTGACTGGGCACAGCCACACATGCCTGCTTCTTTTGGCACCGCTTCTTCATTGTTTCAGAACCCGTAACGAAATTTTTACTGGTGGTGGTGGGAGGCCGACCACCGTCTGGTGATAATCTGGAATGCGGGGTGGAGGTGGGTGGAAGTTTTTAAGCATATAGGCTGCTTTTTGAAAACGTTAACGGCCATGTATTTCACCAACACATTTACGTAGGTCAATGCGGGTAGAGTAAGTTGGGTTAGTCTGATGCTATTTTCCCTAACTGGGGAAAATTCGACAAACATAAGTTAAGTTCCAAAGCTCTTCGGGGACATTCCCCTTGATTCACGAGAGGGGCAGGGGCACAGGTTCCTCATCCCCTGGGTTTCGAGACGCATATGCCCAGAGCCAAGCAGATATTCAGCTCTTATTGTTTCTTCAAAGGTGTGCTAGTGATCATCGCTTACATGCATGCATACATAGCCCCTCCCCCTACGATCTCGGAAACCATACGAGGCGGTGAAAATCGGAAGGCTGTGTTTCACCCGTCTTAATCACTACCAATCTTATATAAAACATTTTGGCCAGGTCAGTATGGAGGTCATCAAAGGTCAAAGTATGTTCTCAAGGTGTTACATTGGGAACTTTCGGTTTGTGTTGTAGTGACTGTCAGAGTTTAGCCATATTGAATATACAAACACCATTACATGCCTCTCGTTTAGTCTCATCGAATAATAAATCATATAAACTTTGTATATAAAATCAAGTAATGAACCCTGATATAAGGTCATGTCAACGTCATCCTAGGTCTTAATGGATGTCATTCAAACCGCAGTGGTAGGCCAAGCACGACCTCAATGGAGGAGCAACGGCCCTGATCTGACCCTATGTCATTCAAATCGGAAGTTCCGCTGCCACAAATCGTTGTTATCGGCGACTTATTGTGTTATGTCAATGTCAGAGAAAAAAATTAAGTCTGATCTTGTTGCTGCACCTCTCAATATTTTTATAAGGTCAGGTCATTTGACCCGGACTGATGACTGACCTAATATGACCAGGTCATACAATTTTACCCGAAAGGTTGCAAACAAGACCAAGTAACAGGTATGCTGTTGCAACAGGTGACAAGTCTGTTAACAGGGGCGTATCTGTAAACATGATGAACATATTTCCGTACAATTTCCATAATATAACGTCTTGAAACATAAATTTTTCCCGTATGTAAGTCGGAATAAATCCATGATTATTAAACCTCCACGCATTGGCTATGTTTTGTCTACTGGCGACAGTATGACCGCACGCTTGCCTTTCATTTGCCGTCAACCTACCTCCCTCCGCCGTGAAAGTAGAGATGGAAGACGACGGCCCCAGGTCCTCGGGATTTCGCAGCTGCAGCGTCACTAGGTACTCAGTGTACGGCTCAAGCTTCTCGATAACGTAACTCTGAAAACACAGATCAGTACCTTAGACCTGGGCAGTTCCTGGACACGAGTGGACACTTCCAGAACGGTGCTGTGTTCGTTCTTCGACACGAAATGCCTCAGTAGTCGAGTCGGTTATCAAACACGTTCGTCTCGGTGACTCTCCCTATTCCATTCTGCAAAAAGACTATCATGATATAATCGAATGTGATCTAACCTGCTTTCAATTAAGCGAACAAGCCTGCGGCGCCCCTACGCTGCGGGGCTAGTACCGCCTTTGTTAGCTGTGGCTTTGCCGCCCCTCTTCGGGACTCACGCACGCTCGTTTCACACGCGTAGTATTATGGCTTCGTTCCATGCCTGAGCCGAACTTATATCACTAGAACTGCAATCGTGGATGGGCGGGCATACGCGCTAAATGGAGTTGCGACAGGTGTACATACATACATGTTCGAAAAGGCAAGTTATAAGAAGCTGGAAGCTGCTTGTAAGCCAGTTACTGATCGTTGCTTTGTGATGCTTGCTGGATTTGTGTGCACCAGATACTTGCTACCACGAACATTACGTCTAAATTTGCTGATTCTCTTGTTTTCTCATCTACGTGTTGCGTGGAAGTGTATAGCGTCAGCTCAGCTTATATGCTAAGCAACATTCGAAAGGTTTAAACTTTACTGGACAGGTTTCATCCCCTTCAAAAAGAGCACGATCATATTTCTGAGCATTGAAGAGCATGAGTGGCTGAACTCGCATCAACTTGTCGAGTACTTTGATTTGTGCCTCATGTACAGTCCCCCGCAATTGAAATTGCCATAACTAGGCTCGACCGGTTTAGGATGGATATCTTGCATCCTATGGTGCCTATAGGCTTAAAAACGGGTGCATCATGTGTATTTTTCAAGAGCTTTCCAGTGGTCACCATTATTTACTAATCTGACATCTGGGTGAGAAAATATTACACAATTACTGATTTTGCTGCTTTCTGACGGGGTAGTCTTCGGCTGACTTGCCACCGCCTCTGATAATCCCTGACCCTCTCGCCCATACCTGGACCACGTGACCTCACAGATGAATGGGCGGTTGGCATTGTGCCAGCTCATTCATCCCTCTCACAAATCTTGTCGTGTCTGAGGGGCACTCGTATTGCAATTGCTCCCACTGTGTTGCTGTGTGCTGGACAACTGGCGTCACTGACCTGTGGCCCCGGTCAGTGGCAGAAACCACGCAATGCAGTGGCAGAACCACGAGTTGCTTTTTTGAGGGGGAGCAATATCCAATAAGATGGGCACAGATGGGGCCAACCATCGGAATATATTTTGCTGCGGGGAAGCACACGAATTTTCCCTCCTATATCCGTCCTTGCGCTTGGGTTGCGAAACATGTAAGCTGTCATTGGCTGCCGGGCTCCCCTCACCTGCATGTTTATTTAGACAGGATTCTGGTAAAACGGCAGATACAGTGATACAACTTTGTTTGGAGGTTTCATTAAAATAATATTTTCAGATACTCGTCAGAAGAGGGGACAGTTGGAGCCATAGGTGGATCCAAGGGTAAAGGAATGCAGGTCCCCCTCATTGACCCTCGGTGTCCCTAAAATGATCACAGCATTCCTCTAAACGGTCGATGGCACTTCCTGAAATGTCACTTCCACCCCTCCCCCAGGATGCGAAAATCGGCACCCCGCCATAGGATTTGGCACCCACCTGAAAGCTTTTACCGGCCAAAAGTGGCACCCAATTTGTACGGATGACGTCCCACCCCCCGGCAAGGTGACCCCCATCGGTGATCCTGGATCCCCCTATGGTGGGGGCAGGCCCCCAATTTTCATTAAACATCGCGATTTAAGAAACAATAGGAAAATCGGGCATTGTATGGGCAGCATTTTGCGAAGGTCTCAAGAAGCCTGAACCTGACGAGGTTTTGTTTTTAGATGGGAAATTTTCTTGTCAAGAGTGACGGTTCACTGGCTCTATCACTGTTTCGTCGGTGGCGGCGATTATTTATTATGGGACAACTGCTTCCAACTAAATGAGCTTAATTCCGTCCACAGAGAATTTTTAAATTTCCAGCTTGAGAACCTTTGTAGAGTCTATTTCTCGGGAGCATAAAACTGTGCCCTCGCTTGACTAAAATCACGCAGTCGTCTCCCCTCAACGAACGGCAACCATTGCTTTAACTGGGGAGGATTGAGTTTCCATGAACTGGCCTCTAGACTGACATCACACGGTGCAAGCTTGGCATAGCGTTTGCGATAGTCTCTAACAAAAATTGTTGGGGTTAGGCGACGCTCCAGCTCTCAAAGTTATATGGCGTTACCAACTCTCACCTTGTAAGGAGAGATTTGGTGCATTTGATCATCATACCTATTCAGAGAATCTGCCTGGACATGAACCCAAGGAGTTGAACCCGGGGGAGTTGAGCCAGGGAATCAGCTCTAGGTTTCTTGCGGCCTTTTGGCAGCACCCTCACTTGTCGGAAGGATATGATCATATTTTATGCTGAAAATATTAGATAATTTGTAGCAGTATTACAAAGGTATAAAAGCCTATGTAGCAGCTTTAGCGGTGATAGTGATCGTTGTTGAGAGTATCATTAGCGGTAAAATTGGTCAGTGATGGATCTAGGCGGTAGTTTTGGTGGGACAAACAAAAATCGAAACGCAAGAAAAACGTCGCGCAGTGAAAGTTTTTGCAACAATCTAACTAGCCGGCAGGTTGGGGAGGCGGGGAGTGGGGAGTAAATATAAGTCGAAAAGCAAAACAAACAGGCGTCACTGGGTGAAATATGTGGCCACAAAATGCTTGCTTTCGATATCCAAGGATCATTCATCCAAATACGATTTTAAATATCAAGAGGACCAGGCTCCAATATTCACACTGAAGTTGACTGGTTCTGTTTGAAAATGATTTCTTCGGTTAAAGCACCAACACCTTGCTTATGAACTTAAAAGGAGCCGGGGAAAAGGTCGACAGCTTGGGGGAGGGGGATAAAATTATGGTTTTGCTCCGAGCTTTTTCGTTCGAGGAGAAAATACGTATTGTCCCCCTCCCCTTGGGTCCTCCATTAGAACTGGGTGCTGTTTGAGGGGTCTCGTTGCAACGTGCGACCACCGAGGGTAAAAGGGCAGTGAATAGTGAATGTTTCTCTGATGAAATCCACCAACTCGAGAGCTACTACTCTTCGAAATTTAGCACGACATTGGTTCCAGCTATTATTGATGTTAAAATTGTTCGATGTGTCGCTGAAATGAAAATATTTTAGGATAAATATTGTTTACATATTCTGGTTGGGCGAAACCAGAATATTACCCGGGGGACCTTGTAACCAAAGCCTACCTTTGGCGGACGCAGGGGGGCATTCCGGTCATGGCCCCCCCAAAGCGCTGGAGGGGGGCCAAACTATCTTTCCCCCCCAAACGCCGGAGAAATTTTTGAAAAAGGTGGGTACACTAAGCCTGTAGAGCAAAAAAATATTCGCTTCCCCCTCCCCCCGGAGAGCGATCATGCACTTGGAGAGGTAGCTTATACTAGATCTGTCGAGCACTGAAAAAAGGTGTTTACAATAGGTATGTAGAGCAAAAATATTCGCTCCCACCCCCTTCGCCCCCACAGGAGGACAGGCAGACATGGGTTTGCCCCCAAAACTCGGGTCTGCGTACGCCCCTGAAGCCTACGCTGCTCCCTTGACCTGAGAGGGTATATTACCAACAAGACTAAACTTGGACTGGAAACGAATGTTAAGCTGGTCTGATTCTGGTTTAGCCCGAGAGATTATTATCAGTATATTGTTTTGGGATTTCATTGAGTTTAAACTTTAGCCTCGAAAAATTTTTGAGAACTCCCGCAGCCTAATATTGAGCCCCTTGGGCTAAAGGGTGTTTTAAGCTCGTGCAATCTTTCGAAAGCCTAGCTGGCTCAGAGGCCCCTAACTATCGTGCATCCTTAGCTGCCATCTCAAATTAACGTATCTGCATTGGTTTTGGTCGCCCGGAAAGAGGCACATAAGCATTTATCACTAACTTTAAAAATTGTTGGGGTTTAACGACGCACCAACTGCCAGGGTCATACGGCGTCCCAAACTCTCACCCTGTTGGAAGGGATTTTGGGGATCAGATCGACTTATTCAGAAGCTCCGCCGGGACTTGAACCCGGGACCGGTGGCCTAGAAGACAAGGGTGCTATCCACTAAGCCACCTCATCCCCTTATCACTAACTTTATACGATATTATACGTAATAAATAATTTTTTGGGCTTATCGATGCACCAACTGCCAGTGTCATATGGTGTCGCCAACTTTTTTACTGTTGAAAAGATATCCCGGGAACCAGCTTGCTTCTTGTTCAGGGAAACCGCCGGGCCTTGAACCCGGGTCGGCTGGGTGGAATCCAGCTACGCTGACCACTCCAATACAGCGTTTCTAGCATTTAATTGGAATTGAAGACATCCCTCTATCTGAATACTGATTTGTGCAAATCAGGATATATTTGAATATAAGCTGATGACCATTGTTGGTTGGCAGCCCCTACCAATGGTCCCCAGCCTTTGGAATGTTTCCCTAACTGGCAAACAGTACCCCTCTAGCTCGAAATACCTGAAGGCCTTTCCCGTTTGGCAAGGGCTAATGTGACCTTTGAGGAAGGTCGTTATGAGCACATAACCAGGCAAGCAAGGGCAAGGTAGGAAACCGAAGAGCCTAATACAGAAAACAATAGCTCTTTTTCGATTCATGTAATGTTCCCTTTGTGCCCATCTCCCAGCAACATGAGAGTTGGCGACACTATATAGCCTCAACAGTCGGTGTGTGTAAGCCCCCAAAGCTGCTTTGAACCCATTTTCTTCCTTTGTCCCTGGAAAAATGCGAAAACAAGCAAGACCTGAATGTGTGTATTTCTCTCTGGACACATGAGCAAAAAGAAAACAGTGGAATAAAATTCAGGCAGAATATCTGCTCCTAATTTCGAAACATTTCAAATAAATATGAGGATTCAGTACTTGCAAGTCGATAGTTTTAGTCATTTTTAGTGTAGTGGCAGGTTTCGACTCATTACCTCATGCATTTATCTACCATTTTTTTGTAATTGAGACCCCATTAGCCAAACGGCACTTTTTCATGCTCCCTTCTTGTTCTTCATAAGGAGTTTTAGCGACCTAGCGTTCATGAATTGTAGCCAAATATGTTAATCATTTTCATTTTAACCATTTTCTGGTCCATAAGTCCTGATTACCATATAATAAAGAGATATTTATTTATTTATTTTGCAGCACAATGGTGACAATACTATCAGCATAATTCACAACAGGAACAGACACCCAAGGAACAGGCATATATGTTAAACCTGATAAACAATTTGAATTCAAACTTACCCCACAACCCCAGGCTATTCCATTGATAAGCTAAGCGGGGAATATAAAGGAAAAAATATGCCCATATACATAATTTTAATCGCATTGGTGCTCTTCCCGGGCCCCATCCTCATTTTTGGCGAGTTATTCGGAGCCGATTTAAATGAGAGACTAGTCGACTTACACCAATTTATGGTTATCAGCCTGACAACTTATAACTGTAAATTGATAACAGTTCAGGTCAGGTGAACGAGTTTTAACGTGATTTCCACGCCCATGTGGGTCATTTTTGTTTTTCTTAGATAAGAACGACAAAGCAAGGGAAAAACGCGACTCCTACAGCAGGCTATGGTCGAGTTTCCTCCTCATTCAAAAGCTCTTCGAAATAAAAATTTCCCAGATATCGTCTAGTTATTTTGAGATCACGTCAGTAAAGACGCTACCAGGGGTCACCGGAGGTCATAGTTTCGAGCTTGTTTGTGCTCATATCTTTAGAACAAGACGGCAAGGAGCTTCCAGCGCCATTTCTATTTTTCGTATCACCCTTGCCTCTTGAGTTAACAGGGGAAAGGGAGATGGACTGACGCCCCACGTCGTAGTGGGTGCGAAAAGAGGCCAGGTGGTGTCTGGTTGACATACTTGGCTTTTCCCATTATTATCCCTTGCATCTGACTAGATTCAGCCAAATCAAAAATTTCTTGGCGTCATCTTCACCCTCCCCCGGAGGGAGGGGGGTCTGAACACCCTCCCTCAGATTTTTCCGACTGTGCATAAAAATGCCGGCGCGAAGCGCCGCCGTAATTGGCGCACCCTATCCGTAATTAATTCTTCAACATTTTCTAGAATTTTACGTTTGCACCATCTCAGGTCAGGTCAACAGTGCAGGTCAAGTTACCTCAACTCCAAAAAGTTTAAGATTTCATGAGTAGGAACGGTGTGAATCTGTCTTCTTAAAACTCATATCACATAATAGCCCCATCAATTAGCGCAAAACATATTCCGGGATTTTACATATCGATGACCTAGGATCAAATACAGATCATGACCTCTCCATTGGAAATGCATGGGAAAACAAAAATTGAGGGAAATGGTTTTATTTCTGTTGATATGTAGTTGAATACCTTCACATTCTCCAAATCGTAGTAGCTTAAGCCCCTCTCCAGGCTCATGGTGCAAGTTTGGACCTGTGATCTCTGAGAGGTCATCTTGGATTGCTTAAACCGCGCCCCAGTGGGCCTACGAGCCATCTTTGCCCTGGTGGGAGGGGGTGTTTGAACACCCCCTCGAACTCGGCCTCTACGTGGGATAGCGAAAAAAGCGAACGCTGTTGGATAGTTCATACAAATTCATGAAGAAATTACATTTGTCACTTTTTGGCTCAGGTCAATTTTGAGGTCATGACAGGTCAAAGGAAGTGGGATTTTGAGTAGAGTTTTTGGTATCTAGCGTCTGGAGAGTTGAGTAAGACACCATTCGCTTCCTCTCGTCACGGAAAATCGAATGATGAATCAAATCGGAAAATCGAACGAGCCATACTAGGTCAAAACTTAAAAATAACCAGACCTCAGCTCAGGGTCACTTTTTAACCTAGCATAGTCAATATGCAATCAATCGACTCGCAATAGCAATCTGAACGCAATGATATCAAAATAAAAGCTGGATCATTTCATGCAGTTATTGACATAAGTCTGAAAACTGCTTAAATAGTCCCAGATGACCTCTCAGAGGTCACAGGTCAAAAATTGCAACAGGAGCCTGGAAAGGGTCCCAGGATACTACGATTTAGGGAATATTGAGGTTTTCTCAGCTGTTGAGTACACAAATACAGCCCAATTTCTGTTTTCCCATGTATTTACAATAGCGAGGTCATGGTCCGTAGTTGACCTTAGGTCATCGATATGAAAAATCCCGGAATATATGTTGTAGCACTCGGTGGGCCCATTATATGGAATAAGTTTTAATTCGATAAATTCACCCATTTCTTACTTATGCCGCTTAAACATTTTTGGAGGTGAGGTCACCTGCACTGGTGACCTGAACTGAGATGACCCAACCTTAAAATTTAGGGAAAAGTTGCGGAATCAATCAAGGATAAAGTGTGCTAAGTACGGCGGCGCCTCGCGCCGCCGTTTTTTCGTGCCGCCGGAAAACACCCGAGGGGGTGTTTAAGCACCTTCCACCGGGGCGAGGGTTAAACAGGTAGACTTGGGTCAATAATTTCGCAGGAAATGATGAAAAAGTTTTTTATTTTTATATCATTACGTTTGGATTGTTATTGCAAGTTGATTGATATGCATATTGATTATGCTAGATCAGATAAAGACCTTGACCCAGCTTTAGGTCACGTTACTTTTATGATTTAATGTAGTATAGTCATATTATACATGGTTCAATTTTCCGTAAAAAGAGGAAGCCAATGGCGCCATACAGTTTATACTAACTGAATTCAGTCAGACGATAGGCCCCATAAACTCCTCTACACCCTATCACATTTTTTTACCTGTCATGACCTAAATATTGACCTGAGACAAAAAGTGAGTAATGTAGTTTCGCGATAAATTCTTATGAACCATCTACCAGTGTTCGCGTTTCCCTCTATCCTGCATAGGAGCCGGGTTCGAGGGGAAGTGTTCTCTCCTACAGCAAAAGATGGCTCGGACACCCACCGGGGCGGGTGTTAAATAACAAAATTCGGCCACAGGGTGCCGTTTTAAACCCCATGAACTCTAGTCCCCCAGGAAAAATATTTCAGCAGTGATCCTGTGAGCCTTATGAGGCTGGAAACATTGTTTGAAGCCATAACTCAGACATACCCAGTCTTGGACTCTCGTGCCCAGGCGCCTCGGTCACTGGACGGACCGCCTGGGGCTAGACACCTGCGAGACAGTACTGATCACCTCGGTTCAAAACACTGCCCCCTGCCTGCCACACGCTATTTACTACGTGTGGCCTTGCACCTGTCGTTGTAAACACGTAGTAATCACGTGACCCAGGTATGCGTGCCAGTCGAGCGAAGGGTCGGGGATTATCAGGGGCGGTGGCAAGTCAGCCGAAGACTACCCCGTCAAAATGCAGCAAAATCAGTAATTGTGTAATATTTTCTCACGCAGATGTCAGATTAGGAAATAATGGTAATCACTGGAAAGCTCTTGCAAAAATACATAAGAAGAACCCGTTTACAAAGCTATAGACGCCATAGGTTGCGAGATATTCATCCTAAACCGGTCGAGCCTAGTCATGGCAATTTCAATTGCGGGGACTGTACATACATACATACGAACTACTTGTTAATGGTGAGCCATCATTATGGCTCACCATAATACATGCAGATGCCATAATTAGATGCAAATGGCATCTAAGTATCGCTTCAAGCACGATTTGAGTGAGCATGAAACGCGTTTAATTGAACTAGCTGTTTCTAGAGCCCTCTTGGCCTAATGGTGGTAAATAAAATTTGTTTATCGTTCAGTGCTGTTTTTAGTAGTCTATTTGATTATCACTGGAGTTAATTAGACCAAATTCGTTACACGTTTTAGTCATACTCGTATATATTGTTTTAAAGACTATTGACTAGCTTTTTTATTGTAACTATTGGCTATTGGTATTGCAACTATTAACTATTTACTGTACCTTAACTATTGATAGCATTCGTTTTTGTAATATTCTCATTTGAGTGAGACAGGTTATGATTATTTCAGGTTATGGTTATCTCAGCATTTTGCCAATGACTCATGAAAACCCCTTACTGTGGGGAATGGTTAGCTACGGAATGAATAAACAAACAAATAAATGCTGATGATGGTCATGATGACGATGATGATAATGCTAATAATGATGCTGATGATTAGTATTACTCATATTATTATTCATTATCATTATTACTGTCATCATTATTATTGATATTCTTATTGTTATTATCACTATTATTGTTCCCATTATTACGACCATTATCATCATTATTATTACTATCACCATATATTTTTAAGATGTCCCTCTAAAACATATCACACCACCAATAACACACGAGTATGCGTACAATCCAACTCGTTCTAAAAAGATCCCTTCAAATCGCGTCGGACCGCTAGTAAAAGCAGAGACCCGGCGCTGGCTGGTCTGCTGCTCACCCTGGCGGAGAAGTCGTGAAGCTGGTGCAAAGAGGCGGGACCCGGCGGCTCCACCCGTCGCCAGCTGATCACGAAGGCGACGAACTCGCCGTGCAGCGTGTCGTTGGAGGGAGGCTTCCAACGCACCTCCACTGAGGTGGACGAGACGTTCCTCCAGCCGGTCGGTTCTGGCGCCGCGCTGGGCCCTGAGGACGATTCAGACAACACGCCGGATTTATTTGGAGATGGTGACAGCTTTTGTTTAGACATGGTGGAGGTTTTGTTAGATGTACTACTAAATTGACTTTTCCACATAAAAAATTCGGAGCTTTCAAGCTGTATCAAGCCTTTCGTCGGCGAGTTGCTGGATGGTATGGATCGAATAGATGTTGGTGACTGGTAGTTAGCACCGCACAATTAAAGTTACCAAAGCTGCTTGACAGCAATAAACAAATACGTCCTGGGAAAAACTATTCAATTAGTATATTATCGGAAAGTTAAATGACTTTCTAAACTTAATTGCTATAAAGAGAACAGTTGAGGAACCTAAAGCATAGGATACGCATAAGTTGATTTTAGAAAATATGAGATATTTTGGGTTTTGCGAGTAAAAACGCAGGAATGCACAACACTCACTACGTATACTTTAAAAATGTAAGGATAGCAAAATTGACTTCTAAAACATTAAAAAGTTATGGCATCAACACAAAAATGCATGTGAACATTTCAGGTGTTTGAATCTCCGGACCGGCAGCTCCGAATTTTTGCGTTTTTTTTAATGTGGAGAAGTCCATTTGATAGTACGCACCTTATCTAGGCGTGCCGATAGTCCTTGGGAGATGGGGCAGGACCTCTGGGGAAAACTGGCCCAAATCAGGCACTCGGACACCGATTACTAGTTTCTTCCTTGAAATATTTTAATTGAAGCGTGTTTTTGTTGTCCATTTTTTTTTGCTATAAATCTCATAGGCGGATCCAGGATTTTCAATCAGGGGGAGAGGGACACCTTTCCGGGGGCGCCATTTGGAGCAGGGGGGCGCCACTTTTGACCGGAAAAACCTATCAGGTGGGCGCAAAATGTTATCGGTGGGCGCCGATTTTCACATCCTGGGGAGAAGCAAAATTTCAGGGGGCGCCATCGACCCTTCTGGAGAGCACCATGACCATTTCAGGGGTGCCGAGAGACGATCGGGGGCAGGGTTCTTACCCCCTTCCCCCTGGATCTATGTTTATATACAGGGTGTCCCAAAATTAACTGACAGATTTGTTTGCTCATAACTTTTCAACAAGCTGTCCAAGGATAACGAAAATTAGGCTCAACGATAGAAAACTCTGTGGAAATTTACTCAATTGTAGTAGGACCATCTTTTTTTAACTCAGAGAATCACACAGGCAGATGCTCCACATGTCTTTCATTTGTGACCGCGCAGACACCACACACAAGCTTCGGGCCGAAACAGGGGTTCAGCTCTCTATCCCAACTATCCAAACCCCTTTTGCTTTCGATTTAACAAGTTTAAAATTTAAATTAAAAAGTTGAGATTCAAGTTAGAAAAATATCAAACATCAATTTAAAAATGATAAATAGCAATTTAAAAAGTTAAAACTAAAATCAAAATGCAGAATTGCAAGCCAACATACTGCATGACCCGGGCGTATGCTCATAGATAAATGTATATTTCATTACAGATTTACCCTGTTATGCCAAAGCAACCGAGACATTATGTACAATTGTCACCGGATTTGAATCATGGGCCAATGGGTGCATGGTTTTACAGATGCTTGGGGCGCAGCTAAGGGTAAACAATTTTTTCTGATGTAATAATTGGATCTTCAAGCTTGAAGCACTTTTCATGTTTTTAATTCAATCCATAAACAGATATACAGTTAAAATTACATAAAACGCTTGAGTTTTGGTTCATCTTGGTAGTCTTGGTAGTGTGTGTGTGTGTGTGTGTGTATTGGGGTTTATAGGGCGCTTTCAGCATCTGGGCTATATCGCGCCCGTAGTCTTGGTAGTCTCGCTGGTAGTGTCAATAAAGCATCTTGCCGGCATTTGTATCCAAGGCTGTTTCGTTGAAAAAAATACATTGTTTTGTTATTTTAGAGCAAGAAACTGCAGGGTTTGTATTTGAAACAATGATTAATTAAAATTAAAATAGTATAGGCTATTTCTTTCAAGCCCTAAGCAACAAAATAAATCCACAAAGAATTGAGTGCCTTGAAGTAAAATATTTGTATCTTTAACCGCCGCCACAGAGTGCGTGCAAGACCATTTGCGCCTGTTTGCGCCAGTGTTTGCCGTCTCCGTCGGCTGGCGCCCGCTGCTCGGCTTCGCAGCCAACGGTCCCAGCCGGTTTTTATGCGTGCAACCCAACGATGGCAGGATCATCCTAATCCTCCATTCTATTTAAAGATCTTGAAAACTTACCTGTAAAATTTTCGATGAGTGGTGACACAGATTTTATCCTCGAAGAAGCCACGAACATGGAGCAAAACGGGGTACCAAACGTGAGCCGTACATACAAAAAGGTTAGGAGAGATGCAGGGGAACGAACCTTAGACTACTACAATGCTGGGGATGATTGGAAGGTGGCTGCAAAGGCAAATAGTGTTACCGTTCAGACAGCCTATGCCTTATAACCAAGCCATCTGGTGAATGCCCCCTGCCTCGCGGTGGAGCCAGGAATAAGACGGTGGGGCCAACATACCTGGAAAAACTGACGACCTACGTTGAAGAAAATCCTACTATCACTCTAAAATAAATGGGTGATAAGCTCCGGGTCGAAACAAGGGTTTGGCTCTCTATCCCAACTATCCACAAGCACCTGAAAAGACAGCTGTATACTCTCAAGGAATTGGTGCCAAAGCTTGCCAGTATGAACGGTGACCTAAACAAAGAAAAAAACGGGCAGAATATGTGCGTTAAGTCATGAATGTGTCTGGAATGGGGAAGACCACCATCCACATGGATGAAAAAAGCTGCAATTTGCAAACTGAAAACTGCGCTGCAGCATGAAGGCAACCGCCATCAAGGGGCCAAACGTCCACATCATTGGTGCAAACAGCCAAACCGGTTTTAAATACTGGGGGCGACGTCGCGGCTCTTTCTTGGAGGAAGACTGCGGCGAGTGGCTACGACAGGCGCTTAGGAGGTGCCCGGAGCGCCCAGGCCAGCTGGCCGTTGTCTGCAACAACGCTCCAGTCCACTCGAGGCTCGAGGCTGTCGTCGCCGAGCCCGAGTTCGCCGGCGTCCAGCTTATTCGGACTTCACCCTACAGCGCTCCACTCAACCCCATCGAGGAGTGTTGGTCTGTCATGAAGGCAAACATGAAGAGAGAGATGGCGACCAGCTTCTCAGCGATGATGGAGCCAGACATTACGCAGCTGGAGCACCGCCTGCGCTATCTGGAAGCGAAGCTCGATGGCGCAATGGAGAAAATCCCTGCCCTGATGTGCCTGCGCACCTGCAACCACGTGCAGCGCCACTTTGTCAGCTGCATAGATCAAATGATAATTTTCTGGGCTTATCGACGCACCAACAGCCAGGGTCATATGGCGTCGCCAACTCTTTCCCTGTCGCAGGGGTTTCTCGGGAGCCAGCTTGCTCCTCGTTCAGGGAAGCCGCCGGGCCTTGAACCCGGGTCGGCTGCGTGGCAGCCAGCTGCGCTGACCACTCCACCACCGCGCCTCCATGAGCTTGTTGTGTAACTGTGCTTCTATCTTTCCTGGAATGGTCTCAACAGGGGTATAGGTAGATTGTGTGTCGCTCTTTGTACTGTGTATGTTGTATATCTGGTATGGTGTTGAATCGCTAATACAGCTGCACTTCATGTTTTCGTTTTGTCTCTATGGTGGGAATATTATAAATCTGAACCATGCAATTATTCAAACCAACTGATTCTCAAATTTAATTTCGAGAAGGAAACTCGGTCACTCAACTTCTGACCATTAAGAAAAAATAAAATCATTATCTATAATAACTGTTAATGATTTATCACTGACCGAGGCAATGAATCCGGTAATTAATTCCTTACAATAACCTCGGGATGAGCTCAATCTTAAGTACTGACGCTGACGTTTTAATTCGAACTTTATCTTTTTCAATTAAATTCAATGATTCTCAAATTGAACTTCAATCTTTTAATTTGATGTTAAAATTTTTTATTTAATTTTTTTCTTTGAAATTAAATAATTGTTGGGGTTTAACGACACACCAACTGCCAGGGTTATACGGCGTCGCCAACTCTCACCCTGTTGGAAGGGATTTTGGGGATCAGATCGACTTATTCAGAGGCTCCGCCGGGACTTGAACCCGGGACCGGTGGCTTAGAAGACAAGAGTGATATCCACTAAGCCACCTCATCCCCTGTTTCTTTGAAATTTATCTTTTTAATTGACAATAATAAGATGAACTACCTATACCCCGTAGAGCGCCGTTGTATCTCCTCTGCTACTCCCGCGCATGTCTGGGCGGTGATCTTTCAGATGCCGGCGGAGATAGCTGGTATAAGCGCTCCTTTATGTATTTCCAGTGTTGTCTCTTGGTACACAGAGATATTGAGGTCTCTCCAGAGGAGTAAATCTAGTGGGCTCAGGGAGATGCAACTACTTCCAGAGCAAGTCACTGGCACAATGTATATATCCCTTCACCCTGAGAGGGTACCTGCTGGCGGGAAGATGTCCCAGATTGCCGAAGTGGCACACCAGTCGCAGAGGAGGGCACAATTGATTCGAGACCAGGCCTCCCGACTTCGTCAATAGGCCCTAGGTGGCAAGGCAAAAGTACCCGGGTGGCCCAAAAGGGGCATCTAATTGACACGGAGGAACTGCAGCTGTCTCCAGATCAGAGTTTCAGGCTGCTTTGCAGGCACTGGATTGTGCATCGTCTGCCTGTAAGAAACATATGACCCGCGGTACTTGTGGGGAGGGAGTGTCTAAAAGGTCCAATTAACTTAGCTTCATCCAGACACTGCGATGAATGGCTACTTCTGGCCTAAGTGAACATTCGGGTGCCTCATTTTGCACCGACCATGCAAATTATTGGGTGGCGGTGGTTTTTTCCATGGTTTGAGACCTCCTAAATCCAATGGTACCAAAAGCATACAAATCCAAAAATTTTTATGGGTCGCGGATTGGATTTGAAATTCTGAATTTGTAAAAAAATGGTAAAAAGCCTGTATTGATGCCACAGAGATATAGCTCTTTTGTTCAGAGCCAAGAAACCGAAATCCACCGGTCGTTTGCCATAAATCCTGTTTATTTGGAACGTATTTGGTTGAATTTAGAAGCCAGATTACTCTAAATATTAAATTAACCAGCATATTTTAGCACAATTTAGGCATTTGAATGCCTATTTCGATGTGTATTTTAGTTAATTCGCACTCTGTGTACTATCATAGTAAGTGAGTTACTTCGGTCACGTGAGAAGCATTTATAACACTTTGGTTGGTAAAAATGGCAAAGAATGTGTCAAGAATGGATGCTCATAAGGCTAGACCATTAAATAATGTCTGAGATTCGCTCACATGTTTTATCCCGACCATGAACTATACCATCTTTAGATTCTGCCTCAATAAGCCCCATCCCACCACACCATATTACTAAGTACCTTTCCAATATGTACGCTTTGATTAAAAATAAAAGTTAATGAATAATGAAGTAAAATGCTGCATCTTCAAATGTTCAGGACAACTGTCCTATTGTAGCCAGGCTCGGGCCTGCAATAACACAGTTTTTTCGGAAGATGACGTTTCTAATTGATAACCGAAGTGATCTTTCACGGATCTTTTTCTTATTCCGGTGAGAAACTCTTATAATTTTAGTTCGGCTTGATCACAGGCTAAGTTATGAAGACAGATCTATAAACTATAGGAACTCAGACATTTCGGGAGGAGAGGCCTGAGCCCCCCCCACCTTGGATGCACTATTGCTGGCCAGTCAAAAACGGGCAAATTGCCGGCGATTCGATCCACTGCCCGCGTCTATTACGTAGGTCAGCCTTCCTCCTCAATTACAGGAGCCGGCTTCCAACAGCACGCAGGTCCTCCAGTATTTCTTGTCATGGCTTATGATAGTGATGACAGACAATAGGCCTACGAAAAGGCTGTAGAAAAAGTCCTCCCGTTCTGACATATGGCTAGAATACATACCATCAGTGAGCGGAGTTGCCGGCATAGACTAGAAAAACTGTGGAAAGAGTGGAAGAAACTCCAAAAAGCCGGAGCCATTCATGTCAGAAAAATGTAGAAAAATTTCCGTTAGTGTTGGAAAACCTAAGGCACATATAACCACCAAACGTGATTGTTGAACTACAACAGAGCCACCTACTAACATCCAATTACAGGGAAGAAAACATCGTGTTCTACGCTGACCAGCGTGGCGCCAGGTAAGGGACAACGAGCGGTAATGACAAAAAGCTCGCTGGAAAGGAACGACTGCAGAACGCGTGACAGACGGCACAAAGAAGAGCAGCGGGAAGTTCTTCGGCTGGTGCCACGTTTGAGTATGAATACTTGACTCAGCAAGCTCTGCTCAAGAATAAATGTACGAAGTGCAACCCGACGAGGAAGCTGTGGAGACCGAGTCTGCGACGCGCATAGCGAAGCGTCACGCCAATAACTTACCCGTTCAACTACCACGGCACATCCTTCGAGCACCTGCCAGCATAGAAGCTGGAGATCGCCTTGTTCTCCCGAATCGGCAGGTGTGCTATGAAATAAACTGAACTGAAATGTTTACACATTCTTCTGACATGGTTCGCTTCGAACTTTTTTAAGAATTTCTGTCACTCTTCCCGCAGTTTTTCTAGTCTATACCGGCAGCTCCGCTCACTGACGGTGTTTATTCTAGCCATGTGCCAGAATGGGAGAACGTTTTCTACAGCCTTTTCGTAGGTCTCTTGTCTGCATCACAATCATGAGCCACGTGAAAGAAATACTTTATATTTTTTCGTGCTGTTGGAAATTTGGTCCCGGTAATTGAGGAGGAGGGCTGGCCTACAAGACAGACGTGGGCTGTGGATCAAGTCGCCGGCAATTTGCCCGTATTTTTTACTAGCCAGGGTCATTTTCATCTGTCTCCATAACTTAAACTGTGATTGAGCTGAACAAAAACTATAAGAGATTCTCACAGGAATAAGAAACAAGATCCGTGGAAGATCACTTCGGTTATCAATTAGTAACCTGATCTTCCGACAATTGTGATATTGTAGCCGCGAGCCTTATTGCTAATTATTATTAACCAATTAATATTATTATTAATTTATTATTATCATTGCTTAATTATTCATAAACTTTTATTTTTAATCAAAGCGTACATATTGAAAAGGTACTTAGTAATATGGTGTGGTGGGATGGGGCTTATTGAGGCAGAATCTAAGGATGTTATAGTTCATGTTCGGGATAAAACATATGAGCGAATCAGACATTCTTTATTTGTTTAGCTTTATGAGCATCCATTCTTGACTCAGTCTTTGCCATTTTTACCAACCGAAGTGTTATAAATACTCCTCACGTGACCAAAGTAACTCACTTACTATGATAGTACACAGAGTGCGTATTAACTAAAATACTCATCGAGATAGGCGTGCAAATGCCTACATTCTGCTAAAATATGATGGTTAACTTAATATCAAGAGTAATCTGGCTTCTAAATTCAACCGAATACGTTCCAAATAAACAGGATTTATGGCAAACGACGGGTGGATTTCGGTTTCTTGGCTTTGAACAGAAGAGCTATATCTCTGTGGCGTCAAAACAGGCTTTTTTACCATTTTTTACAAACTCAGAATTTCAAATCCAATTCGCGACCCCTAGAAATTTTTGAATTTGTATAATTTTTGTACCATTGGATTCAGGAGGTCTCAAACAATGGGAAAAACCACCGCCACCCAACAATTTACATGGTCGGTGCAAAATGAGGCACCCTAGTGTACATGGAATGCACATGCTCCACCGGCCAGAAAACGCTTTCAGGATTTAGGTCACATGAGATAGGGAGATGAATAATTCACCGACCGAGACAGCGTCTGGGTCAAGAACACATGCTCATCAGAGGCAGCGAACTCATCAGTTAGGGTGCCTTTTTGGAGGGTACAGACACACAGTGGTGCTAAAAGCAGTCCAAGATTTAACACGCGCAGTGAGAGAGGCCTGGCGTCAACGCGCAGTGGAAGGGGTCCTAAAGTGCCCAGCCCCTGAGATTTCGGAAACCAAGAAGGGTAGAAAAACTCCCGTTCAGGAATGTGTGCGGACGATAGTTGTCTACCTCATGAATAATTTGCATTGACCTAGGTCATGAATAAGAGACACCTGGATCGGAGACTCGCCGCCTCCGACCGACAGCGCGGATCACTCCGTACTGCGCATGCGCGAAACGACGTACAGGGCGCATCACTTCCGAATGCATTAGTTCGAATGAGGCGGGCGGGGAGACTGTGTTGAAATCAGCGGCGTAACCAAGGAGGTGGGTCCTAGGGGTCTGCGGACCCCTTTGGGCCGATCAGGGGCCCCAGCGTCAGACTCTGGAGGTCTCCGAGATGCATTCTCAGAGGCCCCGAATCGGCCGCAGGGCTCCCTTCCAAGAGAGTTTATCTCAGGCGGGCCTCAAGAGTTGTTCCTCAGGGCCCCCGAAGGCTATCTCAGGGGCACCGCGAGGGGTTGGTCTTAGAGCCTGCGAGAGACGGTCTCAGGGCTCCCCCGAAAGTCGGTTCAGGGCACCCCGTTAGTCGGTCTCAGGGCTCCCCGAAAGTCGGTTCAGGGCCCCCCGTTAGTCGGTCTCAGGGGCCCCAAGGACCATTTCCGGACCTTTTTCGTTACATGACTACCTTTTTCTACCAACTTGATTATCGCGCATATGTGCGATGTGGAACCATGGGGTAGCCCCCATCGAATACTTATCACAACCGGGTGTCTTAACTCATATTGACCACAATCCCCCGAAATGAAAGGTCCATCGGCGGATTGTTATTTTAGGTCCATGGGGCACTCATATAAGGCTATTTTTGGCCCCTCTCCCCTACTTTAGAGGCGGGCAAAGGTGCTTTGCACAGAACGTCTTATAAAAAGCCCTTAACTAACTAACCCCTGCCCCGTTGAGCTCCTAGGGGATCCCGGAGACTGGCTCTGGGGCTCGCTGAGACCAACACTTGGTGGCACTCAATAAGGCTCATTTCGGCCGCTCCACCGATTAGCTCTCAGGAAACTCAGACTGATTCCTGGGGGCCTCTTAGAAGAAAACTGAGGGGGCCCCTGATAATATCTCGGGGCTCCTGAGATAAGTTCTCGGCAGCACCTCTGGGACTATATATCGCGATCCCAGATTTGCTCCAAGTGGGGCGAGGGGGCTGATACTTACTGTCAGGGGCATCCAGATTAGCCCGGGGTCCCCTGAGGCTGACTTTCGGTGGGTGGGGATGGAAATGATTTCCGACAGCCCTCCGAGACTAATCCTGGGGCGCCTCCTGAGACTAACATTCGAGTGGGGAGCACTACTGATACTGAATCTTTGGTGCTCCTGAGACTAAATCTCGAAGGCCCAGATTAGCCCTCAGGGGGTCACGGCTAACTCGGGACCCCCCTGAGACGGACTGTCGAGCCACTTATACCGAAATTAGGGAGCTCCTCTGGGGATTGCTCCGGTCCACAGGCTTAGCTCTCGGATGCCCGAGATTGACTCCCGGCGGTCCCCTGGGACTAACTTTTGGCTGCTCCCCTGGACTGACTCTCGGGGCCCCTTAGATCAAAATTGGGGGCAAAACCTGGGGCTAACTCTCAAGGGCTCCCAAGATTACCTCGCGGCCCCCCGAAACCAACCGGGTATTCATGAGACTAATTCTGGGTCCCAAGACTAGCTTTCAGGGCCCCTTGAAAGGAACTCTTGACTCCTGAGAAAGACGTCCTTGAGACATGGGGGCCCATGAAACTAACACTTGGCAGCACCTATGATAATAATTCTCGGATCCCCATATTAGCTTTCGGAACCCCTGAACCAAAACGGTTTTTTTGGAGGTCCCCATAGACCAAAACGGATGGGCCCTGATAATAACTTGGGTCTCTCGTGATTAAATCCTGGCCTTTGGAGCTCCCTGAAAATGACTTGAGGGACTCCTGAGGCCAACTCTCGAGGGGAGGGTGCTCCTGAGACTAATTTTCGGGGTCCCCTGACTGACTCTCGGGGACCCTGATACCGGCTCTCGGGGGCTCCTGACACCGGCTCTCGAGTGGGGGGCTGGGGGAGCACTACCCCCAGTCCGAAAGTTATGGGGCAGCCGAATCCGCCCCTTCCCCTGCTGTTTCGCCTCTGACATGACGTCATCGTGTAATGCAGGGAAAATTTGTCTTTGGAGGGGTTTAGTTTGCCATCCTCTCCCCTTTCCCTGACCCCTGTTAATGGCAATGTCCTGGAAAATGAAAAGCGTGGTACAGAACATGCTCATCGGTCAGATGGAACCACGCTGTCTGCAGAGATGTGCTAAATGTGGCCTCAATTTCGACGAGTCGTGGCTGTTTTCCCCATTTGACGCGCCTGCGTCCGAGACGTCCGGCGGCCGGCGCCCTGTATGTCGAAGCTTCCCACTTTTCCCGCTAGGCGGACGACCGCTGTCGCTCACATCAAAGGCACCGACAGGGAGTCTCCGATCCAGGTATCTCTTATTCATGCCTAGGTCAATATCTTCAAGGTCAAACGAGGTCGTAAAGGTCAAATTTTAACCGTACTGGGGGCCTATCGGTAAATATGATAATGAAGAAAAACCGGGAATACACCAAAAGCGGATCAAGGTAATAGCAGGAAGGTTTCATATAATTTTCTCTGAAATTTTGAGGTCAAGATCATTCAACGTCACTGACAAATGACGTAACAGTGTGACATATTCCCAATAATGTACAATATAAATGACACCATAGCAGCCTTTGGGCGGGAAATGAGGGTTTGACCTTGAAAAAGGATTTTGACATTGACCTTCATTTGGGTTGATGTTGATATATAACCTGATTATATGACGTTATGACGCCACCATTTGGTCTACAGCGCAGGCAAACTGCTGCGACTGCGCGATTCAGACGGTCTCAAGATATAGGTCCGATTTTGAATGCCTGTACCTAAGTAAAACAAATCATTGGCCGATTTTATAACTCCATTCACTATCCGACGCGCTCAAGAATTATCCAAATGTGGCCCATTTTATCACAGCAAATGGTTCTCCAGCCACGTATAAAAAAATAGGTGAGAGCACCTTAGAACCCCCCTTCCACAGCGCGTTTTAAGGACAGGTACACACCGAGGGAGAATGAATATAGATTATTCCAGCTGGTTATAAGAAGCATAAGATTACCCAGATTGGGTGATTATGGTCACATGTTGTCCTGTTTTTGTATATTTTTGCGTCTCCAGCCCGGGTACATTTTACATGTCTCCATCACATACACACGTACAATGTACACGGCGAGATTTTTCCACTTATGGGTACCTTTGCGAGATAGTCATGTCCATACGCTCCCTGTTACAAGCCCCATAGTGGCAGCCGACGAATCTATCCCGATTCCGACGGGTTCAGCGAAACAGAGGACTGCTCCGGTTACTTGTGGCGGAGCCGTGCCCTCGGGCTGAGCCACCGGATCGGTGGATCAGTTTAAGGCCGATCAATCCGTGCTCACAATAACAACGGCGCTGGTTCGTCAGCGTAAGTCTCGGGCCAAGACCAGCACTATCCAGAGTACCACCATCTCCTGCGTAGTAGGCAGTCGAGGAAAAGGCTACCAGAGGTCAGCTTCAATCTAAAAGGGGCTAAATGCATAGATGCATAGCTTAGTCGTCAATGGGAAGTAAGGCCTGAAATATATATTTCTTAAAAACCGCAAAATATTCTAAAATATGAATATACACTTAAAACATTCTCACGATTTTCAGTGAACCATACATAGAAATATTTGGAGCAGAGGGGGTCAGCTACTTAGCTGGCCCTACTTTGGTAGCTCTGCTCCTCTGCTGAGTCGGCGCGCCGACTCAGCAGAGGAGATACAGGCGCTCCACCAGCAGGCTACAGGAGGCCGAAACCACACGGCGGTCACTCAGAGGCAGGGGGTCGGGGCGCGCCACCGGTTTCACAGGCGTCGACTAGTTCATGTCGCGGCCTTAGGATGCGGGGAGGGAGGGGGCAACGAAAACAAGACATTCACGTAGCGAGTGTTACCAGAGTAACAGCTGCAGCCCAGGTAGGTATTTGTATATGAATACAGGTCTCCGTACCTAGCCGATGAAAAGTTATAGGGCTGGAAGGTACAAATGTATGACAATATGTTTCGGCTATTCTAGGGCAGGCAGGTCACTAAACTGAAAGGTTTTTCATAAAAAATGTTACAACTCCGAAATCAGTAGGCTTCACTCTCTTCGTTCCAGTGGACATTGTCAATACATGCCTTATACTTTGAAATTGTACCGGACGCACGCTTAGTCGCCCATTCTTAGCACGGTACAAACTAGATATCGCACTGCCGCAGTTTGGGCGATGGGGCTGTTTTTTATTCAGCCTATCAGATATATTGTCAAATCATACCTAAGTTGTGTCTAAATGTACAATTAGATGTCAAGTCAATCAGGTACGAAATGCAGGGAAGTGGCATTCTCGCGCATTGGAACGGAACTCGAGCGGATTTCCTTTCTGAGGGGGTCGCGGCTCCGCCGCGGCCGGCAAAGGCGAAGTGCCACATGCAGGTTAGTTGGGCCGCAGACCCGTTTGGATCGCTGAATCGATACAAGGTTATCTCAGGTTAGATTGCTATGTTAAAGGGAGTCTGGTTCCTTCATAATGTGATATGAGCTGAGAGAGCCGTGTGATAGAGCATGCCGAGAAACCACTTGACCCATATTTTATTTGTCCCAGAACCTTCCGTTCGGGGAAAAATATAAAAATTCACCCCTTACCGACCCCGTCCTCACCGGATGTGACGTCATGCTCGACATGCGTCAGAACAGTGGCATCATGCCAAGGTCCACTGCGCGTGCTACGCGGACCTTTTTAAATTGCACGTACTAAACATGGCTCTGGTACCGTCGATTACAAATGGGTATAAATTGACAAGTTTGGAACTGGAGTCCCTTTGTTGCAATATATCACGAAAAGTGGACGAAATTGATGATACCACTTTGTTCCTAACGGTTACCTCATTTAATTTGAAAACGGATCACTTGTATTCGTATTCATTACTTACGCAACTGAAACGGGTTGAATCTGGCGCAAGGCGTTGTCAGCTTATACGCCCATTTGACGTCACACCAATTTCCTGGCTTTTAATTGCTAACACGAGAATGTGAAATGAAACGAAATATATACATTTTCAGCAGAATTAAGGCCAAGTCCATTATTTGCAACATATAAATCGATTATGTTTCTGCACTTCCAATTTCCTGCAACACCTATGAACTGACTTAGAAGTACGTTAATAATAATAATAATCTCTGTAGTTTAGCAACGCAGCCAACATGCGGTTATTTGGCATGAGCCGGCGAAGGAGAGTTTAACAAGGACAGGACGCGTAACCACGCCACTCTAACACAGACGATTTTTAAACCCGCTCGTTCTTGAGTCACGAGCTCGTGGATCAGGACCATGTTTCAGAAATAACAATAACAGTCGCACCATCTGCAGAGGTGGCGGAGCACGCCGGCTCGGCCTTTCGGCCGTTGGAGCCGAGCGCCGGCACTGCAGCCTGATTGAACCTGGCTCACTGCATCGGATTTGCCCCGCGGCAACGCTTGAAATTCACAGCACCGAATGCCAATGCCGGCGCGCCCCTCCCGCCATATCCCATAATGCTTGTTGTTCAGCACAAGTGCGCAATTATTCAGATGAATTGCGCCCTGCAGCAGTGGAGAGCCGAATCGGATGGCTACACAGTTCGACCAATGGCGACTGTTAGCTCTGCCTACGGGCCTGGATTCAGCGCCGTGATTATTCTGCAGTGCTCCGGCCCGACTGCTTTCAACGACACGTCGGCAATAGTCCGCTGCGTGGGCCCGGCTTTCAGGTAGTTGTCCAATGATTTTTGAAAGCTCCTCATGTGAAGCTGCAGCCAACAGGAGCCTGTGATTCACCAGCATCCGCTGAGTGATCCTCAAGCTTTGTGTGATAAACAGAGACCCTGGAGACCCTGGACAGCTCTTGTCAGACAGGATTTAGTGGCCACGCACAGTCGGCCCAGCATCGTCCCAGTGGTACGGGGATCACCCGGCGGAGGAAGCCGCTTACGAACAGCCCATCGGTGTCTGACTTTGGTCATGGTGTCACACTCAGACCACTGGTGGACATGATAAGATAATGGGCATCCCTGTCCCGGTTCGGTTTAGCGCTCACGTGGCATACATATAAGAACACTCATTACCATAACAGTGATATTATAGCTGTTTTTTACCTGTTGGCTTTTTCACAAAAAGTTTCCCGCAACAAAGGCACCTTCATGGTCCAGATGGCGCCACAGCTTGTGCTCCCACGTTCTCTGCAATCGGAAATCCTGGATCCGCCTATGTCGCGATAAACGATTCAAAAGACAAGACTTTGTGACAAGTAAAGTAAGTGAATCACAATTGTGTTATTAGCAGTCATATCCTATTGCTGCTCATCTACGGCCATCAACGACCTTCGGCTGGCGACAGCCGGTGGTAGCCCGAGTTTCCGGATTCACAGGGCCCGACGCCAATTCCGGATTAATGGAGGACAGTCGCTGTTCATTGTCGAATGCATTTATAAAATTACTAGCACACACTTAATATTGTTTATCTGATTCATAGGCCATTCGATTGATCGTCAGATTTCACCGCTGGTTGAAGGGAGTTCGGGAAGTATTTGTTCGCTAGTAATTAACACAGTTAAAAGTGGGCCCCCGAGCCACCTTTGCCCTGGTGAGGGTGTTCAAGCACCCCCCCTCGAACTCGACTCCTATGCGGGATAGCAAATAAACGTGAAAGCTGTTGGAGATATCATACAAATTCATGAAGAAACTACATAGGTCACTTTTTGGCTCAGGTCAATATTAAGATCACTCAGGTCAAAGAAGGTGGCATGTTAGAGAAGAGTTTTGGGCTCTATCGTCTGACAGAGTGGAGCTAGTACAATATAGACACCATTCGCTTCCTCCTCGTTACGGCAAATCGAATGATATATAATATGACTATACTAGGTTAAAACATAACAAATATTTGACCTAAGGTCAGGTCAAGGTCACTATCCAGCCTAGCATAGTCAACATGCATATTAATCGACTTGCAACAGCAGTTAAAACGTAATGGTATAAAAATGAAAGTTTTATAGTCATTCCCTGCAAACTTATTGACCCAAGTCTGAAACCTGCCTAAGTAGCCCCTGATGACCTCTCAAAGGTCACTGGTCAAAAATTGCAGCATGAACCTGGAAAGGGGCCCAGGATACTAC
This sequence comes from Lepas anatifera, assembly GCA_034440635.1. Lineage (NCBI taxonomy): Eukaryota > Metazoa > Arthropoda > Thecostraca > Lepadidae > Lepas > Lepas anatifera. The sequence continues at coordinate 734,458 of JAOTON010002262.1, read as the reverse complement.
GATTTGGAGACTATGAAGGTATTTGCAGCTGTATCTACACAAATACAGCTCAATTGTTGTTTCCCCATGCATTTCCGATGGAGAAGTCATGATCCATACCTGATCCTAGGTCACTTAAATGAAAAAACCGGGAATAAATTTGTAGCACTCGGTGGGCCTACTACGCGGTTAAGTTTCAATCCCATAGAGTTACTCATTTTTTTACAATGCCACCTTAAACAGTTTTGGAGGTGAGGTAACTTGACCTGCACTGGTGACCTGACCTGAGATTTCTGGGGAATTTTGTGGAATTGATCAAGGGCAAGGTGTGCCAAGTACGGCGGCGCTTCGTGATGTCGTTTTATCGTTCTGCCAGAAAAACCCGAGGGGGTGTTCAAACACACGCCACGCCGGGGCGAGGGTTAAGCCGACAACCACTAACTTTTCACTCAACAGGCATACGATGCTAAGTCAACTGTCGCTGGTCTTACGCGGCTCGCTGGTAGCTCAGTTGGTAGAGCGGAGGGCTACAACGTTGAACAATGAGGGTTCAATTCCCGGTTGGCATGATTATCTCTTGTACGTCAGCGCTGTTTTGCATTGTTTGTGCAGCCTTTACATAGGTGACAGCATTACGGATATGTGTGATGTTCAGCAAGCCTCATTACGAATTCAGGAATAGTATTGCCTGGTTGTTTTGTATCAATTTAGGTACTATTCGTCGCATTATGTGTGCTTTATTAGTTGCCTATATCGAAAAGTTAAAAACGAGAGCTTTTAGTGTCAGAGATTAGGTTGGCGACAGGTCTGAGGATTTCACCTCCCGTGTTCAGTTCGAAGCTTAAGTTTGGCTTTAGAAAATGACCTAAGCTAAGAAGTCCGGTCGGTTGCATGCCACTGTTTGATTGTATTGCCACCTCCCCCTCCCCCTCCAGACATATTTCTCTGGTAATTCTGTGCTTCCTCCCGTACGACTTTTGAAACTCTCAGCCCTAAAGCCACTTCAAACCATCAACGACGAAAAGGTGCCCTGGCAATTCCCAAAAAGCACCCCCAGTTCGTGCATTGCCGAAACCCAATGCTATTTTCCCCTTTAGCACGCGCATTGACGGGGGCGAGTACCCGCCACCCCCTCGGATTTTTCAGAGATAGCATAAAACAGCGGGGCGTAGCGCCACCGTACTTAGCCTACCCTTTTCCCTCATCATTTTTACAACTTTTGTGACAATTTTAAGGTTGGGTCAGCTCAGGTCAGGTCACGAGTACAGGTCAGGTGGCCTGACCTAAAAAAAGTTTAAGATAGCATAAGTCGGAACAGGGTGAATTTATCCGATTGAAACTCATATCACGCAATGGGCCCACCGAGTTCTCTAAAATATGTTCCGGTATTTTTACATCGATGACCTTAGTTCAGGTACAAGCCATGACCTCTCCATTGGAAATACATGAGAAAAAGTTATTTTAACTGAATACCTTAGTAATGAATAGCGATAGAGCTTTTATTTTAACTGCATTAGATTTGCCTTGTCATTGCAATTCTAACAATATGCATTTTGCCCAATTTGACCTTGACCCGACCTCAGGTCAAGTCAAATTCTTGATTTGACCTAGCAAGGTCATATTATATTTCATTCAATTCGGCTTGCTGCGTGGGTTCATACAGTTAAAATTGGTTTGCTTTATCCTTGTTTGTTCCGATGTAATGATCGAAAACTTTCATTTACATGTTATCCCAATAACGACTTGTTTTGACCTAGTGCCCTTAAATGTGACATGAAAAATGATTCAAATATTTTCGATGGAGAATTGGATGGGCTACCCAACGCCGTTTACCGTTTTTTCGCCGCCTAGCGTGGTTCTCGAGATCTTAGTGGGGGCGGGTACCCCCGTCAAGGTGAAGGTGGCTCAGACCCCCGTCCATGCGCGTGTTGGGAAATCCTATATAGATCGTTATATTGCTGCATCAGCGCAGTGACACATTATTTCTTAAAAATTATACCTGATTGTAAGAATAACTAAAACACATTTTGAAAACAAACGGGAAAGTAAAGGTCTTGCTATGGGTTAAAAGCTAAAATAATACCGACCAGGCGAATCCAAAACTCCGGTGCTCATTTCAAAATATACGCTCATTCTCACTTTTCCCCAGCAAGGCTTAGGTCCAATCGAAAGCAGCCATAGCTATCATGGTCTTGCGCCATCGATGCGGAAGATAAAGGAGTAAAAGGTTTTGGAACAGATGTCACATAGTGTGATGACCTCAGGTAGTTGATAGTCACTTATTTTTGCTGAATTATGCGTGCTAGGCACTCAGAAATTTCATCGGGAGGTTTGAGCCTTTAGCTTTCCATGAACCCACCGATAGTTAACTTATATTCATTAGTGTAGGTCCCTCCATTTTTAAGGCGGTGTGGCACCATATCTCTTTCCCCATGAAATATCGAGGAGAAAGGAGCGCTCAAATCCCTGTCCTGGCTCGGATTTTCTCAGAGGTATTGGTACCGGCCTGCTTGACGTCTGCAGCGATGCCGGTATCACTCTGAACACTCACTTTCCCTGAGGGTGCTGACAGGGTAGGAGGAATCGCTGGGAACGCTCAGGCCGAGCTCGTTCTGAGCCACCACTCGGAAGGTATAGACGGTGAAGGGGCTGAGGTCTGTGACGCTGCTGCTGGAGGCGTTGCTGGAGGTCTGGTGGGCCGCCTCCAGGGCTGGCCAAGTGCCTGTCTCACCGCGCCTGCCGGGAGAAATGGCCGTCATTGCTGAATAGCTTACCACTCAGGAAACCGGGTAAAACCGTGAATGGTAGGTCTCACATTGCAGGCCAAATTAAACCCTTCACTGTGCATTTTGTATCAGTGTTGGTACCTATTTTGCACATTTTGTTTACCAAACGAACAATGAAATATTTTAGATGATTTTCATCATGCAAAGTATAAAAAAACAGCTCCACTTATGCTTACCATTTTTAGTTCCTTCCTCATGTCAGTATTTGATATGATCAAATCGCATTTGAACACACCTTAAGCATACATTTTTTCTTGGAGTATTTCAAATTCAGTTCAGCAGGGTATTCTGGTGAGACGTTTTCAGTGTGTTTATCTGTAATCAGCACCTTTTCCACCACTCGATCATACTGCATTGTAATGATCCCTCAGCATCACAGTTGGTGGGACTGGGTGGGAGGGGGAGGGCGGGGGTGGCACTAAGTTCCCTCCCGACTGGTCAGCGAGTGGGCACCACTATAAAGGTGCCCATTTAAAATACTCTGCTAACATCAAACTTGGGTAGTGTCTTCCGCAGGCTTTTTGGAAGGTGCACGAACCTAGAAAATATGATAACGCAGCAACGTTTTTGACCGTTCGTTTTGAAGTCTAACAGCTAAAACACATGGTTATTTACAATAAGCGAACATAAATAATAATACCAGTAAGAACACACAAGTATAAGAAATCAAACAAAAGGAATAGCTGTAGGTACAATCATGCCAAAATTACATCAAAATGATGAAAATGGATGAAAATAATCCGATATCAACCGTCAAAATCGGGACAATTCTTGTTTTGTTTCAGCGTCTGATATGCACATCATTTCATTCATCCTTTTTGCATTTCCGCGCACACTTCAGCTTCCGAGCTTCCGAACGCCGTCCATAATTTTTATTAAGCTTTCCTGGGAAATGCGATACGGATGGGGCGAAATACTCCCCTCCCCAGCGGGGCGCGTTATGCCAGGGACCCGGCGCCACGCGTGTTAAGAATCCGGGAGTAAAAATATATCACTGGGTGCTAAATGAGCACCCGTTTTTATGAACATTGAAGGAAGTGAGTTTTAAGAGTGAGGGTTATGACAGCCTTATCAGCGACATGATCCACTGGCGCTGCTGTCACGGACATAATGGATACCATAAACAAGGCCCTCCCCACCGTCCTGGAAGAAAACGTTCCACCGCCTATGAGCTTCATTCCATCTATGAAACGGAGCTTCCAATCCATTGTTGCCATATTCGCCGCGAATGCGCCATTGGACCGGAGCAGCACATCTAATCCAGCTGAATTTGTGGAGCAATGTTTACGTGGCGCGGCCAACTAGGCCAGTTTAATGTGAGTAGCAGCAGTCGTTGCTGCCCCCGAACTGTTCTTGGCACGGCCTCCGGCAGACTGCACCAACAGCGGCAATCTCCGGAGATTCACAATATCCGGAGCGCGCCGGTATTAGCACAATGGCCGGCGATGAATTGCCGCAGCCAGCTGCGGTGTGTCCGACGACAATGTGTCTGTGGCGCCGCTTCCAGCCCTGGCGCAGCCCGGCAGAGCCCGCCATTAGCCATGGTGCATCCATTTCCGCGGCCCATTTCCGACGCGGCCTCTTGCGAGCGGCCGTCCTGGTGCTGGCCGCTGCGCAGGGAGCGACAGGTGCCGGTTGGGTTCGTCAGCCATCCCCGCCGCAGGAGACAGCTCAGCCAGTCAGGATCCGTAGACGCCAGGCTTGAGATGCATATCAGGAGCAATTTTGCAGCTTTGATCTATTATTCAAATCGTCGAAAATAGCCAGCAGCCACGATCTTATGAATTCTTGATACGGGTTGCACTCCAACCTCCATCTCAGCATATCCGAAAAAAACTTTCAAACTTGTTCTTTCTCTCTCCATATTTTATGCACTGATTCCGATGTAGGCACATGCATCGGGATGGGGGCTACCGGGTGCCGTGCCCCCTTGCGCAGGCCAGGTGCACCATCACTTTTTACCTAAAAAAGGTTTGGTTTTTTCTAGGCCCATTTGCGACAGCGTCTTCACGGGCTCTAAGCTTTTTGATGATGCATTTGAATAAATTAAATGAATTGAATCACATTTCGCGCTTCTCTATAAGCCCAGATGTTTCCAGATGTCAAACGCATCGTCTACACGCCCATGGGTTTCTAAAGCGACGAGTGAACGCCCATCGATCGACTCTACGAAGTTCCGCTATACATAATTGAGCACGGCAAGTCCTACAAGTTATGCAGTGACTCTTCTGCTTCTGACTGATGTTCATCGACGTTTCCAGGTTCAGGACATTTTCCAGCATGATGACAACACTCAGGGGCACCTCATAATGTATCCAAAAACCATCTAAACAAAAATTAAGACACTCACTCAGGGAACTGAAAATGCACACACAGACTAAAGAGGATGAAGGTGAGATTAGTAATGTTCGGCTTCCTGGTGTTTTGTCTTCGTATCTTATACGCTCGGTGGAAAGGGGTTTGGCGCCAACATGTAGTGGAGGGGATCCTAAAAAAGCCCCCTGAGATCTAAAACCCAAGAGGATTAGAAAAAGCTCGTTTGGGGGTGTGTGGGAGCAATGAGGATTCATATTTTAATAAAGTTTCATTGGCTTATGTCAATATCTTTAAGGTCAAACGAGGTCGTAAAGGTCAAATCTAGGCCGTGCTGGAGACCTATTGGAAAATACCATGATTAAGCGCGAAAAACAGAAATACACCAAAATTGGACTAAGGCTATAGAAGGGAGGCTCCACACAATGTTCTTTGAAAGGTAAAGGCCAAGGTCGTTCAAGGTCACTGACGTATAACGTATAATAATGTCTAACGTTCCCAATAAAGTACAACAGTATAACTGACACTTTAGAAGACTTTGGGCGGGAAATGAGGGCCTGCCTTGAAAGTAGACTCTTGACCTTTTAATTTAACCTTGAAATTGAGTAGCGTTAACACGCGCATTGACGGGGGTCTGAGCCACCTTCGCATTGATGGGGGGCGGGTACCCGCCCCCTAAGATCTCGAGAACCATGGTAGGTAGCGAAAACGGTAAACGGCGTTGGGTTACCCATCCACTTCTCCATCGAAAACATTTGAACCATTTTTTTGTCAGGTCACATTTAAGGTCACGAGAGGTCAAAACATGCTGTCATGGGGATAACATGTAAATTCAGTTTTTCGGCCATTTCATCTGAACAAGTAAAGATAGAGCAAAACGACTTGAACTATATGAATCCTCTCAGCAATCCAAATCGAATGATATATATAATTTGACTTTGCTAGGTCAAATCAAGGATTTGACCTGACCTGAGGTCAGGTCAGGGTCAAATTATATAAAAAAGCATATCATTAGAACCGCAAAGCCCAGGCGAGTCTAATGCAGCTAAAATAAATGCCATATCACCATCCGTTACTGAGTTATTCCGTAAAAAACTATTTTTCCCATGTATTTCCAATGGAGAGGTCATGCCTCGTACCTGACCTTAGGTCATCGATATAAAAATAGCAGAATATATTTTAGAGAAATCGGTGGGGCCACTATGTGATATGAGTTTCAATCGGATAAGTTCACCCTGCTCCGACTTATGCTATCTTAAACTTCTTTTGAGGTCGGGTCACTTGACCTGTACTGGTGACCTGACCTGATATGACCTAACCTTAAAATTTTCACAGAAGTTGTAAAAATGATGAGGAAAAAGGTATACCAAGTACGGCGGCGCTACGCGCCGCCGTTTTTCTGCTATCCCCGAAAAACCCGAGGGGGGCGGGTACCCGCCCCCCGTCAATGCGCGTGTTAACTGTGAACTTATAGCACAACATACATATATCATACGGAATAATGCCATCTGAACGGAAGCGTTAGTGCCATTGCGACGGTCTCAAAATATAGGTATAGTTTTGAAAGCCAGTCAAAACAGTCAAAACATTATTGACTGATTTTCAAAATTCCATCACAAATCGATGCATTCATCAATTGTCTCAAATTTAGCCAAGTAGTATTTACTGGCCGCGAGCGGTTCTCCAGTGACCTTAGAAAATAAGTGGAGCCACACTTAAGGGCCCCCTCCACTGCTCGTGTTAAACACCCTTGTCAGGTCCTCCCTCTAGCCCAGCAGTTGATGCCGCAGCACCCAGTTTCCAGATAATGCCAGCACAGAAGACCCATCACCGCCTGGGGATCCGACAGGACCCTCTCTCTCTCTCTCTCTCTCTCTCTC
>JAOTON010002261.1:490000-605895 GCA_034440635.1 Lepas anatifera | reverse complement strand
CAAAACCCATCAGTTGGGCGCAAAATCCTATCAGGTTGGCACCGATTTTTGCATCCTGGGGGGGATGGAAAGCGACATTTCAGGGGGAGTCTTGTTAAAGACGTCACGTTTTTCTTGAAATGAAAATGGAAGGACTGAGGTCAGTTTTGATTCAATTGTCGAGTTTGCCGCACTTGTTTTAGATTTGTCTCTGCGATTAATTTTTTATGATCGGAAAAATATCGGAAGAATATTCTTTATGATACTCCCGTCATGGAACCTCCCTGAAGCTGGTTTCTAAAGATATTGTTCTTTTTGGTATTTGTGCATATATCGTGCATAGCGGGTGGAGATAATTTATTCATCGCACAATACGTAGAAAAATGTCACACTACAATATCATAAGAATATAATGATAGCCACTAATTCGTACCCGAAATATCTAGTTACTTGTATAAAAACAGGACCGACAGACTCACGAATGCATCTCCACTCAGTCGACCAAACCGACTACCGAAAAGACTGGGCTGACGGCCAACGCCTATGCCTTGGATCACCCAAGCTGATCGAGGTTGCAATGCGGGTATCCAAAGCCCGGGAAATCATCACAAAAACGGTCCCGAAGACAGCCTACTCCGGTCCCGAGAGGCGGCCAGGTGGGACCTGGACGGCGGGGACGGTGCAACGGCGCGGGTCCTCGCCACAAATCGGCTGTCATCCGAACCGGAATCGCCAGAGCTTCCTTCGGCGATTGGGGCGACTTTAACGAAGCGCCCCCCCATATGGATATCTTTATTCGACGGCCGGAACAATCATCATCATAATTTCAGGGACGCCATCAACCTTTCAGGGGGTTGCCATGGCCATTTCAGAGGGGCTCCGAGGGTCGATAGAGGGCACGTGCCCCTCTTTGCTCCCCTGGATCTGCATATGATCCTCCCACTTTGAGGGCAGCCATGTGATGACTTGAGTGTCTCGTTCCTTAGTCCATCAGCTTTATCGCATTCAATGTTCCCGAATTTTTCGACCGGTAAGCCCTCTTCACTCTCGGGGCGTGAAGCTCAAGCCCGATGCAATTATTTTCTGCCGATGTTGCCACTTTGCAGTTTGTTTGAAAATATCAGTTTATTCTGCTTTTTCTGTGATGAAAACATATATTTTCGTCCCCTGACACAGTAACGTGTTTTCTGTTGATCCTTTAGACTCCATAAAAGTCATTTTTGGACCTGTAAATTTCAGAAAGAGGGTACTTTCTCGCCCAATTGAACTACGGCTTTCCCTGAAATGATTACGATACTCCTTGAAATGGCTAATGACACCCCAACTGAAATTTTGCAGGGGAGGTGGTGTTGCATCACCCACTAATACTTGCCGAATATTTCCAGGATCGTCGTTCAGGGTCTTGAAAATCTATACAGACTATGGAACATTTATTGCGCGTGTTTTGCACAAACCTTTAGCTCCTAACATCAGGGAACTATTGACTCATGACTGGAGGCATGTGAGGGTTATTTGGACGTCAGCACACGTATTCACCACGAGATCTCTCATGGTTCCTCTCCTCATAAAAAGGTCACACAAACAATTCAAAAATTCAATGGTGATGATGTGTGGGCTTCATTGAATCACATCAGTCTTAATTCTAAGTCAGAGCTGAGGGCCTATCCATACAAATTAAGTTACATGTATTCTTATAATTCTAACCCCCCTCCCTCATGGTAATACTTGCTTCCACCCTGTTGTAACGTCTAACAAAACGGTTGCTGACTTCCCGCTCCCCCTTGTTTTTCCTTCTGTACTTTATGGACGGTCTCCTTATGTTTCGGAGACCATCTTTCGATACTGTCCTAGGTCAGGGCCTATACCTAAAGAAACTGCTTCTAATACGTTACAAAGGGCTTTGGTTTATATCGAACTGATGTGTTCAGAAGAAGCGTCTGGAACAGGATTGAGACAGAACACGTGTTTTGTCGATTACAACACAAACTACCCTATGATCAAAAACACTTCTCGATCACAGTGAGGAAAACTCCGCACATGATCGAGGGATACCCACGCCCCCCATCTCCGAAGCATCAGAAAAATGTTCCATAATAAATACTTTGGTAAACAGCCATGGAGCTGCGCGCCTCGAGGGTTCGGTGGGTGAGCGGAAGTCAGTGAGTCCCGTACGAACGCACGCCCCTTCCGTGACCGCCACGGGGCGGGGGAATCTCTAAGAAAACCCCAGATAACGGCGATCACAAATGCGGGCACCCGGCCCATGTGTCATGTGTATGTGCGTGTGTGTGTGTTTACACACGCACGGAAAATGACGCACCACCGACGCAAGGCGGGCCGAGCAATAATGCTGAAAAACGATAGCTTTCAAAAGAAGGCACTATATGTTTACAAAGCTAGGACCCTCCGCATAAAGAGGGGATGTTATGTGACTGGGTGGACGACGTTTTTTATATTTTTCGGGATGGAAGAAGTCGTTAAACTTCCCTGAGGTTCTCACGGAAAACAGTAAACAAGGATATTACGGAAATATTTCTGATACATTTACCAGGATGGAAAAGGACTAGCTTAGTTTGGGAGGAAGAAAGTGGGTCCACAAGGTTTGGTCACGAAAGTGGACAAAGTAGTCGAGGATCCTACAACTAACTAGCTGCTAACTGACGTAAAGAGCGTAGCCAATCCACAGCCATGCTTGAAATGTCATTTGGCTAGCTTTGGTCCATCCCAGGTGACAGTTGTGCGAGCTGCAACTGCTTTCTTATTTAGAGAAACCAAGACAAAGGCTTTAGCAGTCTGCTCTCGGACAAATACTGGGCCCGCCCCTGCAAGAGCACCTGTTACTGCGACCCGTCTGACCTTGCCCGCAGCGGTTCTTGTTTACCTGAAGGGTCGTAAAGCGTGGAATGCGGAAGCGTACTACGGTTTACAACCAACGTGTCACGTGGGCGGTCTGTGTATCGAAATGAATGAACGAATGACCTGACATCTGTTGTTGGGGAAACAGGGTATTAGTTCCGACGGGTCATGTCGTGTGGTGCATGTGTCGAGGGTAACGCACCCTTAAGTGTAAACCAAGGCTCTACTGGGCCCTAGCATACGTGTATGCGAGGTGCAGTGATTGAGGTCAGGGAGTGGCCTCCTAAATTCCAATAACTATAGGTATAGGAGGGGCGTTGTCCCGGACAGAAAAACTGTACAGTGTGTGGTTAGATAATTAATTTTGACACTAGGTATTGCATGAAAAAATCCCTTTTCATTTTTCACCACTTGCCGGTCTCAGGCCCCCCTCTGCAGAGTTGGTCTAAGGTGGCCCCAGATATTTCGTCTCAGGGGCCCTCAGGGTCCCAGGAGCTGGTCGTGTGGAGAGGAGAGGAGGGGCACAAGAGTTGGTCTAGGGAAGCCCCCAAGAGTTGATCTTCATCCCACAAATGTTAGTCTTTGTGGCTCCCAGAGTTCTTTCCCCGAGGGTTGGTCTCAGAGGCCCCCAAAATGTTTTTATTTGTGGCAATTCACCAATTCCTTAAAAAATTGGAGACTGCATCAGGGGTTTCAGTTGGTAAATATTTACCTGCTTAACCCAAATTTTTCACATGGTAATGGTCAAACAATGCAGCTTGGGGACGATTTAAAATATTTACTTTGAGAAAAATAAAGGAAATATCAATCCCTCAGTTCAAACAAGGTCTCTGATAGTTTACCACCTGAGTACCCAAATTGGACATTTTTTTCTCCGCCATACATTTTGAGGGCAATTTTCCACTCACTCGCCATACATTCCGAGCTGAATTTTCCACTCGACACCCTAGCGCAAAACCTATTTTGGGTCACTGGTACGAGACAGCCCCTGCAGAAGACCCCAAAACATATGGAAAATGCAGACGTTTACAAACTGTTGAAGCAAAACGCCGCAAAAACACAGACTCTTAGACTTTTTCGAACCACTTTAAAAGATACAGCCCTTTAGACAATATTACAAACCACAAGCACCCTGCGCATTCTTTTGTCATATACGCAGGCGGCATTAATTAGCTAGCCATGAAAACAAATGTCGGAATCTGTTTTCACCTATCTTCATAGTTGATCGTTCACTACATAACAGAATTAGCATCATACTACATTTCTACACAGCTCATACTGGCGAGATTCGTAGGCTAGAGAGTAAAAATGTGATAACACAAAAAATCACATTCCTTTGGTACAGCGATTGCAGGAAAGTCAAACTCTCTTCTATGTTCATCACTTAACATTTATTTCTGAAATATTCAGGCACCAGCTGCTCTTACGACTCTATCATCCCAATAGCGGTTCTACAGCACGCTGACGACTTGTATCATTAGGAGCCAATGATCAGCTATGATCGCAAAAATCCCTTACAAGCAGGTTTTACATTTGTTTGGCGACATAGGCGCTGACAGGAAATGCATGCATGGGGTAAGTTCTCAGACGAGTCACGAGGAACGAATTATATTTTAGTATGTGTCCGGTGGTGGCTCGGTGGCTAGCCCTCGTTTGGAAGCTAGCCCTTGGAACACAGTTAAAATAATTGGTTTCAACCCCAGTGGTTGTGCCAGGCTGCTGTTTCAATGGGGTAATTGTGGCAGTGACATGATCAGTCTGAAAATGCACCTATTAAGAAGCCAATAATTCAGCTTTCAAAACCCGTACCGTCCCCCCCTCAAAGACAACTCGACCGTCTATGAAGCTTAAAATGTGTAGGATTACAAATTCGTTGTAAAATGCAATTAATTGAAAAATTGTGCAATTATCATAAATACGCGCAGCTGATCAAATTGACCTGCTTCGTGGATTTCGAAACCATAAAATCGAAGACCTTTCTGCAAAGTGTGTTGTGGGAATGACCTAAACGATGATAAAGCAGAAGACAATACAAACGCTAAAAGACAAGGCAAAAAAGTCAAAGCCCAGAAACTAAAACGCCTAAGCCCCTAAGAAGCCTAAAAGGCTAAGACAAGGTGAAGAACAAAAAGCGTGTGATGAGGTAAACGCAACGTTTCGGTTCCTGACCGTCGTCAGGCGAGGATCGCAAGGTGGAGGTGGCTAGAGGCCTGAAAACTTTTTATTCTTTTTAATCCTTTCCTTCCTTTATAATCCTTCCTCCTTCCTTTCCTTTTAAATCCTTTTTAAACACTCTGCGGAGATGGCTAGAGGCCAGAGGTAAAGTTCACCTCAGGCCTCCAGCCACCTCCACCTTGCACTCCTCGCCTGACGACGGTCAAGGACCGAAACGAAGCGGTTACTCATCCCACGCTTTTTATCTTTACCTTGTCTTAGCCTTTTTTAGGCTTTTTAGGGTTTGGGCGTTTTGGTTTCCGGACTTTGGTTTTTTTGTCTTGTCTTTTAGCACTTTTACTCTCTTCTGTTGTATCATCTTGTTTAGGGTCCCAGGTCATTCCCAAAACACTCTGCGGCTTACAACACCCTACCAGCAGCAGGCCTTCCGAGCACTTATTACCTCTCTGAAATCTGCATGCAAAAGTCGCACGTAGCCCTAAACACGAGTTTGAAAAAAATCCTTGCGTATTTCTTTTTAATCATTTAGCTTAGAAGTCTCACAGTATTGTGAGGGATGGTTGACAGGGCATAGGGGCTTCCTCTACCCACAACTGTAATAACTAACGGCGAGAGTTACCGGCAGTCCCTCTCCCGCCCAGGGATTCAGTCCCCGCCCAGGACGCCAGCAGCCTACCTGCAGGACAGCGTCCGCGCGCTGAGGTGGGCGGCTGCGGCAGTCCCTTCACGGCCAACGCCAACTGGCACAGCCGCCTCCGACCCCGCGGATCACGGCAGCCCGCTCCTGCCAACGGGGCACACCAGCCTCAGACTAGCACCGCACCTCCGCATAACGGCCAGCACCTGAGATAGCGGGCATTGGTCAAGTCCAGTCTCACTAATTAAAGAGGGGCACAGCGATGCAGCAGTCCCGAAAAAAACGAAACCAAATCTAGTCAGAAAATATGGATAGCGCACTGATCTTAGTATCAACCCAAAAGCGTCTGCTCTCACAATCCAAAAGAAATACAAATGTTAGGGATGATGCTAAGCGACACTGGCAATTTCACAGACTGGCACTTCAGACGCATACCTGAGACGTACCTAAGCATACAGATACCATCTTTCATATTTGGTTGACCCACCCTCCCCATCGGAACAAATTCAAAATCCTTGGAAACCCACTTCTGGCCACCTTTCCCCGGGTGGGTCATCATGTTCAAAGTATGGTTGAGGCAGTACCTGTGGCATGACTCCTGTTGAAAAGTGATTTTCGGGGATGAAGATGTGGAACTTGGCGCAATTTCTCAAAGAGAAAGCAAAGTTTGGCAAGGGCGTACATAGCGCAAGGAATATCTTACATTGTTTAGAGAAACTTCAGAATGCATTTGCACATCATATTACCCTGTTAAGAACAAGCATTAATAATCTGGATGCTGGGGAATTTTCCTATAGACAAACAATTCCTTTTAGATACTAGGCATGGAAGACGAGCTCTACGGGATCTAATAAAAGCCAATGATTTCTGGGAGAGTTCGTGCATCCACGTCCCTTTTTGCAACCTTGCAAAGAGTAAAATAGAAGCACGAAAGTCAGGGTCTCTCGACCAGGCATAGCTTTGGGCTTGTCTCAGATAGTACATAATGTCAGAGGTGATTACCTCATGAGGTATATGACTGCATCATTGAGCAAAACGACTGATCTTTGTACAGGTCAATGCGTCTTTCTGTGCTGCAAAGCATCATCATTGCAGAACATGGGAATGGGATGTTGAGTAGGATGAAATGTCGTTCGAAACTATCCATATAAATCCACTTTCTATCAAATTGAAACTTCAGCAAAGGGGAAGATCAGGGTCTGCTGCCCCCTCCCCCCACCCCCCCCAATAAATCACCTCGGAATGCCTTCTATGAAAATCGTACGTCCATACTGATATTATGGGGAACCTTAAGACTACCACAAATCTTGAGCGCAAGTTTCTCCACAATGACAATTTTCCCCCATGAAATACCCGACTAGATCCACCCATGGGGCTCATTTACTTGCTCAGCGTTTAAAAAACACGAAAAAATATCTAGCTTCAAAGTCATGCCTGTTGCAAAATATTGCAGAAAATGAAAGTTTTCACTAAAGAAAACGGACCAAATTGTCCAACCTATCCGTGCCAAAATTGAGCATACGTGACGAAAACAACACAAGGCGCGTTTACAAGCACGGCGGTTTTGGGTGGCCCAGAGCCGGCTGCTCTGCACGGTGCCAGGGCAGACTTTTTGGGGACAAGCTGAAAGATTAGGCAACAGCACGATTAGCTGTTGTTTTCTTTTAGACTGAGCTTTCATCTTTTCATTACGCCAAACCCAGCGTTGCCTTTTAACCGCACTTGACCGGAAGAAGATTTCGCAAAATTCATGGTTTCCGAAATTGTACCGATAGAACGGATCGCAGAAAACCAAGTGAGGACCAAGTGGTATAAATATGTTAATATGTGTTCCAGGTATACCCCCGAAGTATTAGCTCGCCAAAAACCAAATGACGTTTAGCACTACACAGTTCTCACTAACCTTGTCTAGCCCAATAGCCTTGTCCATAATTCTCACTTCATAGATAGTGCGAAATCACGATGATTTAACTTATTTAACTACGGACTCAAAATCCCAAGTACAGCTTAATAGCATCCTATTCCGAGGGGAAAATATGTTCACATAATAAAGTTTGTACTTGGTGAAGGACATATATGCTTAAAAAGTATCGATTGAAGCATGCATTGAAGCCGGGCACCAAACCCCTCGGTAAGCACTATTACGTCCAGGCGTAAAATGGCTCTACTAATAAGATTCAAAATTCTAAAGGGCAACTTGTTTTAAATGTAATGTGAATGCCACACAATAGGGAAAGAGGGCCACAATCAGATATGTTTATAGAGTATGGTACCACAAAACTCAAGCACAGTTTGGTTTTTTGTGTTTAAGAAATATCATCCGAACCAGTTTAATTGCGTTATCTAGAAAGCAACACTACCATGTCTTGCAGAAAATCGTCCAAACATTGCAGAAAAGCCGCGCGGCATGATTTCCTTGCGTTAAAAATACCGTTGAGCGCACGGGATAGAGGAGGATGGACGCAAGAAGGTAGAGTTAAAGTAGTGAAAATATCTTAAATATTTATTTGGTGAGCACTTATGATGATCATTTGGTGAGCATTCATAATAACAATCTTGCATACAATCACACACTGTGCATCAGAAGGCCTTAGGGAAACCACAGCATTAATATCAACCCTGTATTTAGCATTGACACCTATACAGTATCCATGCTAAGTTATTTAATGTATAACGTAATTTATAGGCCGCCAAAAAGTACTCAAATCAAAAGGTAAAAAGACCAACTAAAATGTCATTTCACAACCAAACACATATAGGTCGAACAAACCACAATACTTCTTTTGATGTATTTTGTACCCCAATAAACAACGCATACAAAGGGCGAATAAATAAAGCACTGTCTAATGCGACTTTTAACACGCGCATTGACGGGGGTCTGAGCCACCTTCGCTTTGACGGGGGAGCGGGTACCTTCCCCCTAAGATCTCGAGAACCACGGTAGGTAGCGAAAAACGGTAAACGGCGTTTGGTAGCCCATTCAATTCTCCATCGAAAATATGTGTACCATTTTTTTTGTAAGGGCACATTTAAGGCCACGAGAGGTCAAAACATGCCGTCATAGGGAAAACATGAAAATTAAGGTTTTCGGCCAGTTCATCTGAACAAGTAAAGGTAGAGCAAAACTACTTGAACTTTATGAATCCTCGCAGTAAGCCGAATCGAATGATTTATAATTTGGCCTTGCTAGGTCAAATTATACAAAATGCATATCATTAGAACCACAAAGACAAGACAAGTCTAATGCAGCTAAAATAAACGCTCTATCGCCATCCGTTACTGAGTTATTCAGTAAAAAACAATTTTCCCATGTATTTCCAATGGATAGGTCCTGCCTCGTACCTAACCTTAGGTCATCCATATAAAAAATACCGGAACATATTTTAGAGAACTCGGTGGGCCCATTTTGTGATATGAGTTTCAATCGGATAAGTTCGCCCTGCTCCGACTTATGTTACCTTAAAATTTTTGAGGTCAGGTCACTTGACCTGTACTGGTGACCTGACCTGAGATGACCTAACCTTAAAATTTTCACAGAAGTTGTAAAAATGATGAGGAAAAAGGTATTCCAAAGTGCGGCGGCGCTACGCACCGCCGTTTTTCAGCTATCTCCAAAAAACCCGAGGGGGGCGGGTACCTGCCCCCCGTCAATGCGCGTGTTAAGGTGGGAGGAGGGGGTGGGGGGAGGGCATGAGATGGTCATAACGCAAGACCCTCCTATTGGTATTATCCAGCACAGGGGAATCATTCCCTTAGCTAAATGTCATTGTCTTCTTTCATAAAATATTTGTGGACTGTTGTTTGGGTGGCACCACGGAAAGGGTGGCATGGATATTGTCTGAAAATGTTACCCTTATTAAAGCACGGTCAGGTGAGGACGTGCCTAACTGGAGGGGTTGTGGCCATTTTTATCTACACAGATTCTATCTAAGCGTCCAGACTCTTGTGGAGTTACCAAATCACAAGTGTGATCCATTCTAGAATCCCACACCATTTCAAAAAAATCCTCCAGAGGAAGCATATCCACTTTGTATATGCCACTGCATGCTCAAATGAGTAGGCAGAATAAGTACTCCATACTCGTGTGTCCATTTACAAATTTGGTAAAAACTTAAAATAAAAGACAACATGACAGTTTCACTGTGGTAGTTTCCTGCACCATGTCATGCTAAATTCTTCTTTATGCTGCACTTCCTGTCTTCTTTGATTATGTTACCCTAATACGGGTCAAGGCTCCACTGATAATTCATTATCTACTTTCGGTCTGTCATTGATGACAAAACATGGGTTCCATTTCAGCTTATCAATATCACTCAATATCACACTTGAGAGAATCCACACGGAGCACATTTTTATACAATATAGCTAACAGACACGTGTGAAACAGCTTGCCCACGCACAAATATCCTCGCATATGACTAGACACAGGACTTAGCCGGACGTGTATGTGAATAAATGGGAGCGCAGGAAAACACGTGACGCACACAGCAGCACACCCAACAAGCTCAGCAACACTGCTATTATCGGCGTGAGCACAGAAAGCAAACCATTGTCCTTTACACACATACCCAGGGAAACTATTCCAAGCCTGGGGACGTAAAATATATCTATCAACACATTAATAATTTCATAGTCAAGGTTCTTGAATCTTGATGAGCAAAATTAAACATTGTAATCACTGAGCGGGCGCGAAGAGATATCTCTCTACACATAGATCACGTGGATAAAAGTCAACATACAAGCGACACCGACCGATCGCCAAGCTAACGAAAACCGTAAGTCTCAACGGCAAGTCTCAATAGGTGTCGTACCAGAGTGAAACGCCCAATTATAGGTAGCGATTCTGTGCACCAAACCTTCATTTTAATTCTATTTCAGTTCTACGATCACATTTAACGGAACCGTCCCGATATACCTGGGGTGTGCGCTTCTCAGAGACCTCATAACAAACCTCCGACAGGGGGTTTGAGACGCATCAACGCTGGAAGAATGTAAGGTTCGCGGCCGGAATGCGTATGAGCTTTGTAAAAAAGGCTCTGCATTTCTGAATAGTCTGTTGTGTGACCGTGACTGAGGGCGATTAAACCGAATGGTTAGTTTATTCCCAATTCCAAAAGAAAAACCAACTCAATTTGTATCGAATCTGCCCCTTCCCCACCGGATTTCAATTTGTGCCCAGCTTTCATATATGCCTCTCATAGTTTATTCAGCTCTGAAGAAACACCCATTGCAGCTACATTTTCAGCTGGTCTTCGTGAAAGCAGCTTCGGGGAGAAACCGATTCTCCCCACAGTCCCGTCCTAAACCACTTTTATTGCTTATCCACCTTCAAACCAGTCACATTTCACAGGGAAGTCAGTCTTAAATCACTCACAACGAGCATTTATTGGGTGGAAATGGATGTCGGGATAGCCTCAACTGATTCACCCCATTTCACATCACGCAATTGGGTTTTCAACTTGTTTGTAGAAGATGATGCACAAATTCCGCCAAGGCAGCGATGGTCCGCATGTATGGCATGGCCAATAGTACAGGCGGACCGGGATTCACACTGGACATTATTTGCAGAAGCTCTTAGATTTTGTATTCCTTCCCATGCAGTTTCTGCGGGTACCACACATTATTCAAAGATTGGTAACTAACCGTTAAGGAAATCACAAAATTATAATTATAAATGTACGTACTTACTTATTCACAGAAACGATTTCTAAATACATATGTTCAGAGGGAATGGCATGGGCCAGCCACGTTATCTACGGATTGCCCGCATTACTGTATACATGGGGAAGGCCAGGCTGAGGAGCGGGACAAGGGAGGCCCAAGGCCCAATACCCGTGATTACGCCGCCATCTCCGCGTGTTACACAGGTACAACACACAAATTCATACGCCAGATCGCGGACTTGCGCCGAATGCTGGACAATTTCAATTTAACTGCCAAGTCTGAACATCCTAAAGCCGATACAAAATCGTAACCCCACAGGACTCGTATTTAGCGTGGCTTACCCAACTGCTTAAAGGGAATCTGGCACCTTGGTCGAATCCTGGAATTTAGTGAAATTAGGCGTAGTTTTAGCCGAAAATAATGAAATCACTCATGATTTCTCTGAAAAATGTACAATACGTTTAAGATTTTGATTTTTAAAATACTTCTCTAGAAAAAGAAATAAATATCCGCCTGTGGATGATGTCATGAGCTGGCAACCACTACCATACTCGACACGCTTCAAGGGCTTCGATTCGCTGATGCTCATCGTGACGTCAGCATATGTCGTCACACCAACAGCCATGACAACTGTGGCCTGCTGCTAAGGGTACATGAGGGGTACATTGCAGGTAGGTTTTAGCTTTTTTCTACGGAAATATCGAGTTCCAAGACAAATGATATATAGAGCACCGGGTTTTCCGAGTTTCTTTACAACTTGGCTATCTTAGTTAAAATCACGTTATGAAGGTGCGACATTCCCTTTAATAATACGTAAGCGTAGCCGGTTTGTCTTGGGAAGCACCGCGCCTACCTATCTACCTTTCGTCGATATATTGTTCATGTTGCTGCTTTCACCATACACAAATGTAGTCAAACTCCAGGGCATTGACGTCAAAGTCCCATAGTGGCATCGTGTACAGGGAGAGGAGAGATCAGATATTCCCTTTCCGAAGGTTGCATGCCAACATAATTTAACTGTGCATACGTCAGGAATAATTCAAAATCATAGCTCAGATAGTTACAGAATCCCAAACAATCGCACGTCCTGAAATAAGGAAACTGCAGCATTAATTTATACACACATCCTTTCAATTCTTTTCATAATAAATGTACTTGCGAAAGCGATGGTTGCTAATTACCCAGTTCCAAACGAGAAACAAATTTGTACCTCATTTCAGCTGTTAATGAAGAGAAGCACATTGCCTTATCAGCGCGGGAGTCCATAACAACCATATTTCCCTGGAACCCACGGAACAGAACTGAAAGGCCGAGTTTTTACGGTTCCCAGTCCCAAACGCCTGGTTTTGTATAGTGCGGTCTGATGAATATGCTATTGATCCATTCTACAGTCTTTTGTCACACAGTATGCAATAGAAACCCTGCTTGAGAAGAATAAGAAAACAAATGTTCTGTGAGCGGATGTTGTGACCCTTTAATAGTGTGCCTCGAATTACATAACATCCTATATCTATCTCACGTCAATATTCCTTTCCAACCTAAAGACAATGTACTTTATGGAATGGATTCGGAAACTGAATATACGACTTCGAAGGACCGGAGATGAAAAACCGTCGCGCTGCAGATCTGAGAAAACGAAGGAAAAAGAAACAAGACAATGAACAGCGGCAGGCCGAAGCGACGTGGAGTTCAGTGAACATTATTTAATTTCTTGGATTTCCAAATCTGCTTTTCCAGAAAAATTGCAAGAACCTATGCTTTTCCGGTTTTCTCCGTCGATTTCTGGTAATTCATCGTGACATCACAATCACATGCACTCCACCGACTAACTTTCATATACCTTGGAAAGAATAGCAAATGAAAGCGGGCTGGTGTTTTCTTTTATTCATTGCTCCTAATTTACATGATCCTTTCGAAAGCTTATTCCTGGTGAAAGCAGCCACTCGCCGCATGCACGAAAATACAACTCGGCCCAACTAGCAGGTTTTTGCTCACATATGCAACGGGAAGCATACAAGCGTTTTTATTGAGGTAAAATCTGCAGTTTATTTGTCTTGAGGTTTGCTGAAGATGGGGCGCGATCGTTCCCTCAATGCATAAATAAAATCAATTAAAAAGCACAAATCCTCCATGATGAAACCTCAAAATTGCATCCTAATAACAAATAGGCTTTAAATTCAAAATCGCGGACATTATCTGGATCGGGTACATAAATTCACAGGCTACATCGTCCTTGGCTATTGGTAAGAGAAGCCAAGACATAAAATACCCTATTTTGAAGCAATACAGCCGAATTGTGGGCATTAAAAACATTACCAGAAACGTCATTATTTCCAGAACTAATTTTACGTCAGTTTTAAGGTTTTTTTCGGGATTTAGTTTCTGGTAGGTATATAAGAAAGTTATTAATCAGATATTTCGAATCTATTTGACGATTCTTTATCAGCGAATATTATGATACCGTGCATCGATTAAACATACATAAAATAGAAACACACAATCACACAATTTCATGTCTATTGACATCATCCAAAAATAGCTAACATTGATAACATGGTTTGAAAAGTTAACAAAATGGGAGGTAGCCCTATTGGGAAGATCAAGTGGTAGCCATTGTGTGTTTCTATTTTATGTATGTTTAATTGATGCACAGTATCATAATATTCGCTGATAAAGAATCGTCAAATAGATTCGAAATATCCGATTAATAACTTTCTTATATACCTACCAGAAACTAAATCCCGAAAAAAACCTTAAAGTTGATTACCAGAAACAACAGACATTCTAAATTTATATCCCTCAAAGAGAAGTGTTAAGACTGCTTAGAATAAATTGCAGCACAAAAAATTGTACCAGCAAAAATTGTATTTAAACAAATGTCAAAATCACATTCGAGAAAGTTTTACATGACCTACAGTCCAAACCGACGCTTGGTTAGAGTTCTTGTATTTTTTTGTGTCCAGGAAAATATATTCTAGATTGATAATTCATGAGCTTCTGAGATGCTATGGCAATCTCAATGGTACACTGTGAGAAAATTTACGAGAGAAAACCTGATGCTAGTACTTAAGTTTTGGTGCCATCGTGTCCAGACTTTCGGATACGGGTTCAAGGCCCACGAGAACCCTATGCCCACATTTTACGAAAAATCGACGAGGTATCGTGTCTCGTGCAGGCCGTGGTCGATTGGTGCAGACATTCTTATAACTGATTTCCCGTACGCATTTGAATCACTTCAAACAACACAAAATGATCTACTTTCCAATCACCTTGGAACAACACACTGTGGGCAACAGGTATGCTGCGGCAGCCTATTTCTGGTCGCCCTCTCCAGACCTCAGGTGCTACGGTGGACCTTGGTAAGAACTACAGTAACAAGAAATGCCTGCTGGGCAGTCTTAATTCAGCGTGCAAGACTTTAGTACGAACGTACCAAAACTCTCGAGACAAGACCTGTGCTGGTAGTTACCAGGCGATCCCTTGTTATGAGGCTTGAACCGGTAAAATAAGGATATAAATTTACGTTTCACATTTCCCCAGGAATATACAAATAATATGTATAATCAAAACTGACTATTGCAGTCTTCTGTGAAGTTATATGTAGTTGATTATTGGGAAATTGTAAGCACAATTTAGAATATTTTCTGCATAAAACATACTAACCATGTAGATACTAAGCCTGCTTCGTATCTGAAAGCATTCTGCCAAAGCTTCTCAGTTGATTCTGTTAGATAATGTTGCTGGCAGGACTCCAAGAGTGGCTCATTGCAACTAGAGTTTGTGGTTTCCACATGCTAACATATTGCCGAAATAAGGGAGATGCCTTGAATATATCAACAAGACAGGCCCAAAGTATTTTTGCTGGTCTAAAATTATATCCCTGGCATTGAAGAAAAGAACATACTTCGAAAAATTTCGAGCCAAGGCACCTTCTACCGTTTTGTTGCGCCGTTTTGATAATCTTTTTTTGTGTTGGCACCTACCTACAAGAGGCACTGGCCCCCTAAGATGAGTGTAAAGACGGGCGATTAGCACAGCTAAGTGGTGCCATGAACATAAATAAATAGTTTTATGGGCAAATTGGCGTCACCTACCGATGTTATATGGACAGAAATACCACACAAAAATTGTCACTGGACAAAGTGAAAAAAGAAATAGCAGCTTGCAGGGAAAAATACTACCTTTGGGCGCCTGAGCTATTCATATGGAACTCTAATTCCAATCTAAAAGCTAATTCCATCCCATCCTCCACCTCGTGGTGGAGGATGGAATAGCTTTAACTCTCCAGAGTGTATCTGCCCCCCCAGCCTCTGTCGGTGACAACTTGATGGTTTGTGTGGAGGAATACATGGTAATAGCTATAAAATGAACATAAATACACAGTTTTATGGGCAAATTGGCGTCACCTACCGATGTTATATGGCAGAAATACCACACAAAAATTGTCACTGGAAAAGTGAAAAAAGAAATAGCAGCTTGCATGGAAGAATACAACCTTTGGGCGCCTGAGCTATTCATATGGAACTCTAATTCCAATCTAAAAGCTAATTCCATCCTCCACCTTGTGGTGGAGGATGGAATTAGCTTTTTAACTCTCCAGAGTGTATCTGCCCCCCCCCAGCCTCTGTCGGTGACAACTTGATGGTTTGTGTGGAGTGAATACATGGTAATGGCTATAAAAAACTCCTTTGCCCCTGTGCCTTACCTCTTACACAAAAACACTGCTGTCTCTTGACCTATTGACCAAACTATTGACACTGTGTTATAAGCTTCCCACATTTTCCCAGGCAAAATAACTACAGTAGCTGTTGGAATTGAGTACATTGTAACTAAGAATACCTCACTTGCATAATCCTTTCGAAAGCTTATTCCTGGTGAAAGCAGCTGCTCTCAGCATGCAAAAAAAAAAATACAACTCAGCCCAACTAGCAGGTTTTTGCTCACATACCCATAACAGCCATTTGCCCATAAAAGTCTGAGCACATCAGACACAATTACACAGTGGAACTCTAGATGAAAGAGAATCAAAATATTTTGTTCAACAGTAGCAGCAACTCATTTTAGTTTTAAAATACTGTTCAAAGGCCTAGTCTACCTGGCCTGATTGTCCATCTTTGATCCAACATACCATTACACATCTTGAGAAGCCTGAGCTTTGAAAAGGGTTTAATTATAACTTGGGCCAGCTGCTCTTACAAGTAGGAGGGCCAGCCAGAACAGTGGCACAGCATGATGCAGCATAACTATAATTCAATTTGTTTGGTGCAGGCCAATAAGGGCATAATTTGCAGGTTGCCACCAGGTTGCATCTTTCCTTTTGCCAAGCTCCACACAATGGACTGTAACTCAGCTGAGCTAGGTATCAATATGTGTAAACCTGACCTGAACACCATTCAGCTTTACATTGAGATTTGAAAAGTTTCAAGCTTGTCTTATTAGCCAGCTGGCAATAGTTTCAGTTTGGAATTATTTTCTGTGATTTTTCACAATCACGCATTTGGTGCCTCTGTCCCACATTGAAAATGGTATTGTAATAAGTACTATACAATTATGCATGCCTTTTACTTACATGACTATGATGTGCTCTTATATTTGCTTCACTAATGCCTCATGAACTAGTATGTGAAATACATTCCCTTAGGCCTATCAAATGTCACAACACCTCCATTCCTTTCAATGGTACCAGGATCATTCAAGCATGGCCTAAGATCCTCTCCTGGGGGTTTATGACTCCCTGGATGTTAGAACTATGTTCAAGCTTTTTGCATTGCATTCCTCTTAGAATAAACCCATCCAAGACATCCACCATCCCCCGGATTGAGGGTATCTCAATCCTTTTTAATAATGCTGGGTTTCTCAAGAAAATGGCTTAATGATTCCCTTCTCAAACACTAGCCCCAAGGCACTTGGGCAAACCTGACCAGGTTCCATATGCACCAGTCTCTGAAATGTGCTGGGTGACTTAACTAAGTGATCTAGGAATTCATTCTGCTTGAAATGAGTGCAGAAATTTTGTTAATAGGGCAGACTGTTCTTTTCCCTGGGACAAAGTTGTTCCCACTAAAATAATTTTTGTATTATCACTGTCTTCTCTACCACTGCCTTCAACAATGAGAAGACTGTCCCAACAAAGGCACCAGAACCTCAACTGATTCAACTCAACAGGTACTGGTTTAAGTTGCTTGCAACCTAAAAACAAAATGAAATAAGTCACTCAGAACAGAATAAGCATGGAGTTTTTAGACCAAGCAGCTATCAAGCAATTACAAGCATTTTTATGCCTCCCAACTAAAAACTGCATTCTCATCAGGCTCAAACCATAAAACTCCTGCATTTAATAGCTGTCACCATCATTTCATTCTACCAGACAGCTCCATGCTGAAACAGCATTGCTGCTTGAAAACTTTGATAAGCCCTTCCTAAATCAGTGAAAATATTACAGTTTGCCACCAATGAGACGTCACAGAATCCTGCCACACCTGGAAAGCTGGCATACCTAAAAATATTACAGGTATCCTGGAAATCAGAAAACAGATCAGAAAAACAGACAACGGATCAGGAAAACAGATCAAGATCGAGATCCATGATTTTAACAACTATACTTCTGTGATTCAACCACACATTTTTCAACACAGGACCTCTTGGTGCTGATCTTAAAAATCATCAGCTGAAGAGATTGAATCATACACCAGTAAGAGAAACAAGCATGTACCTATATGGGCACCCCAATACCTTTGTAAATGATTCCAAATCTAAAATTAATGCTAATCCTGAAAAATGTGAACCATTTATGATAAAATAGCAATGGTACACTTAAAATAAACCATCACTAGCTCCGAGATTGACTGCACTTCACAATTGGAGCGCAAAAAGTTAACGATAAACCACACAAGGTGTGAGCGAAAGGATTGTGGTTGGCGTAGGTGAGCCTTAGGTCGCTTATACGTATATTCAGAAATAAATACCGGGCCAAAAATTGTCTTAATTTACCTTCTGACCTGTAAAGCAACAAACACAGCACAAAATATTTCCGATAGCACAAAATATCACAGCCCAGAAGGGCCACAGCCCACAACACGACCACACTTTTAGCAAAAATCTGCACTGTTGACTTTTAGATTTGGTAGCTCCAGGATATGATGCAAGACTGGTGAAGTTTTCCTTTGCTGTAAAGATTTTTAGGCACACGTGCGTTCGTTTTACCCTAGGGCCTTGGTTTTACCTTGCGCTTGGGATGTTGAAATCTCCAATAACATTAGATACATTCGGTCAAAACAGTAAATTACCCAGGATTCAAGTGGCATATCCAGAAAAAATATAGTAGGATAGGACAGGAAGACAGTGCATTGATTGATTGGCTGATATACAATGCAGAACTACTAATAAACCGGATACATTGGTGCCAAAAGCGGAGTACGGGTTAGGGAGGGAGTTAGACGCTGACAGTGGTGGATGGAAGGAAGGGGCAGATCCAAGGTGGGGTGGGGCAAACGCCCCTTGGGCTGAGCTTTAGCACTGCGTTGGGCTCCCCGCGGAGGGGGGTGCAGTTATGTCTGATGGGCGTTCCGGGAAAACCAACGCCACTCAAATGATGGTCTAAGGACTCCAAGAGTTGGTACGGGGGCCCAGGAGTTGCTCTGGGGGACCCAAAGAGTTGGTCTTGAGGGGACTTAGAGTTGGTCCCGGGGATCCCTAAGTGCTTGTCTCTGCGGCCCCAAGGGTTGGTCTCAAGGTGCTTTCAAGTATTGGCCTCGGGCCCCTGATACTTTTTTCTCGAAGCGGAGCCCCAAGATATTGTATCAGGGGTTCCAAGGGTTGGTACCGGAGCCCCAAGACAATTGGTCTCGGGGCCTCCGAGAGTCGGTCTTGCAGGCCACCAGAGCTGGTCTCCAGGACCTCAAGAGTTGATCACGGGGCCCAAAAGATTCGATCTTGCCCCCCGAAAATATTACACTTTATAAGCACGTTAGAGATAGCTGAATCACAAATTAGTTTGCAGATACGTATCTGCAAACTGAAGCTTTCCACGTTTAATGAAGAAAAACATGCGAGCCAGTTTAACACGCGCATTGACGGGGGTCTGAACCACCTTCGGATTGACGAGGGGGCGGGTACCCGCCCCCTAAGATCTCGAGAACCACGGTATGTAGCAAAAAAAACGGTAAACGGCGTTGGGTAGCCCAACCGCTTCTCCATCGAAAATATTCGAACCATTTCTTTGTCAGGTCACATTTAAGGTCACCAGAGGTCAAAAACATGCTGTCACATGCCGTCATAGGGATAACATGTAAATTAAGTTTTTCGGCCATTACATCTGAACAAGTAAAGATAGAGCAGAACGACTTGAACTCTATGAATCCTCGCAGCAAGCCGAATCGAATGATATATGATTTGACCTTGCTAGGTCAAATCAAAGATTTGACCTGACCTGAGGTCAGGTCAGGGTCAAATTACATAAAATGCATATCATTAGAACCGCAAAGCCAAGGCGAGTCTAATGAAGCTAAAATAAACGCTCTATCACCATTTGTTACTGAGTTATTCAGTAAAAAACATATTTCCCATGTATTACCAATGGAGAGGTCATGCTTCGTACCTGACCTTAGGTCATCGATATCAAAAATACCGGAACATATTTTAGAGAACTCGGTGAGCCCATTATGTGATATGAGTTTCAATTGGATAAGTTCACCCTGCTCCGACTTATGCTATCTTAAACTTTTTTTGAGGTCGGGTCACTTGACCTGTACTGGTGACCTGACCTGAGATGACCTATCCTTAAAATTTTCACAGAAGTTGCAAAAATGATGAGGGAAAGGTATACCAAGTACGGCGACGCTGCGCGCCGCCGTTTTTATGCTGTCTCCGAAAAACTCGAGGGGGGGGCGGGTACCCGCCCCCCGTCAATGCGCGTGTTAATGTTGCAATTTTTAGTTATAACTTTTGAGAGGTCATCTGGGGCTACTCAAGCAGCTTTCAGAGCTGGGTCAATAACTTTGCAGGAAGGGACGATAAAACGTTTATTCTGATACCATTGCGCTTGGATTGCTATTGCGAATTGATCAATATCATATTTACAATTTTAGTTTGGCTAGTGACCTTGACCCGACCTCAGGTTAGGTAATTCTTAAGCTTTGACCTAGTATGTTCATATTAGGTATACATCATTCGATTTGCTGTAACGAAAGGAAGCGAATGGTGCCTAAAACATTGTTCTAATTCTACTCTGTCAGACGCTCGAGCCCGGAAACCCGTCTGCAACATGTCACATTCTTTGACCTGTCATGACCTCAAATATTGACCTGAGCTTAAAGTGACTGATATAGTTTCGTCATGAATTTGTATGAGCTATCCACCAGAATTCGTGTTAACGCGTATGCGGGATAGTGCAAAACATTTTGCACTATCCCGCATAGAGGCCGAGTTCGAGGAGGGGTGTTCAAACACCCCCACCAAGGCGAAGGTGTTTTGGAGGCCCACAGGGGCGCGGGTTAATGCATATAGTATACACCTTCTATTATTTGGATACAAATTACTTTTGCTTCTTGCCACAAAGTGTGCCCACTTGAAGCCACCGAAAAATTGTGGGGCCATGGATTCCTGCCCCCCCTGGTTTCGCTTCTGTCAGTGCAGGTCGAGTGACCTCACCTTCAAAAAAGTTTAAGATAGCATAAGTAAGAACAGGGTGAATCTATGTAATTAAATTTCACCTCGCATAATAGGCTAACCGAGTACCAAAACATGTATTCCGGGATATTTTCATATAAATGACCTAGGGTCAGGTACGGACAGTGGCGGACCAAAATATTCATTTGGGGGGGGGGGGGCTAGGAGTCTCGAGCCTCAACCGGCAGTACCTCGGGCAGCCCCTCGCCTATGTATTAACTATAACGGCTCGGAAATTTCGGGAGAGGGGACTCGAGCCCCATATCCCTCCTTGGATCCGCCACTGGGTACGGAACATGACCTCCTCCATTGGAAGTGCATGGGAAAAACGAGAACAGGGGAGAAAATGGTTCACTTCTGTGTATACAGCTTAGAATACCTTCCTGTGCTCCAAATCGTAGTATCTTAGGCCCCTTTCCAGGTTAACACGCGCATTGACGGGGGGCGGGTACCCGCCCCCCTCAGGTTTTTCGGAGACAGCAGAAAAACGGCGGCGCGCAGCGCCACCGTACTTGGTATACCTTTTTCCTCATCATTTTTGCAACTTCTGTGAAAATTTTAAGGATAGGTCATCTCAGGTCAGGTCACCAGTACAGGTCAAGTGACCCGACCTCAAAAAAAGTTTAAGATAGCATAAGTCGGAGCAGGGTGAACTTATCCAATTGAAACTCATATCACATAATGGGCCCACCGAGTTCTCTAAAATATGTTCCGGTATTTTTGATATCGATGACCTAAGGTCAGGTACGAAGCATGACCTCTCCATTGGTAATACATGGGAAATATGGTTTTTACTGAATAACTCAGTAACGGATGGTGATAGAGCGTTTATTTTAGCTTCATTAGACTCGCCTTGGCTTTGCGGTTCTAATGATATGCATGTTATATAGTTTGACCCTGACCTGACCTCAGGTGAGGTCAAATCATATATCATTCGATTTGGCTTGCTGTGAGGATTCATAGAGTTCAAGTCGTTTTGCTCTATCTTTACTTGTTCAGATGTAATCGCCGAAAACTTAATTTACATGTTATCCATATGACGGCATGTGACGGCATGTTTTTGACCTCTGGTGACCTTAAATGTGACCCGACAAAAAATGGTTCAAATATTTTCGATGGAGAAGTGGATGGGCTACCCAACGCCGTTTACCGTTTTTTGCTACCTACCGTGGTTCTCGAGATCTTAGGGGGGCGGGTACCCGCCCCTCGTCAATCCGAAGGTGGCTCAGACCCCCGTCAATGCGCGTGTTAATGTTCCATAATCCGCTGAAATGTTCAATCCCGTGATTTAGCAAGGCCTCGCTTGTATATGGGCGTGGGCAGGGGTGGACGCAGACCAGAGTTTGGGGGGCAAACCCATGTTTGCCTCTTCTGGGGGAGGGGGGTGTGACGTGTTATATTTGTGCTCGACAGGCCAAAGATATGTTACAGTATAGTGTAAACAATTTTTTCAAAAAAATTCTCCGGCCTCTTTGGGGGCCAAAAGATAGTTTGGCCCCCTTCCAGTGCTTTGGGGGGTATGGCGGGAATACCCCCCTGCGTCAGCCAATGGGTGTGAGTCACTATCTTTTGGGTGACTGGGAATCCCAAATCAGACGCTAAAATTAAATTGAAAGATGAGCCAAATTTCCCACGTATCAAGGACCTACGAGCTCGTTCAACGATGGTTAGACTAAACTTAACGAGGTGGTATTTCTTGAGTCGCTAGGCATAACAGTGGCTGCGCTTGAATATTATGACAGCCTACACACGATTGGCTTAGAGGTAAGCACGTCGCCCAGGCTTTTTACCTGATATATCAGGTCCCCTATATAGGGGACAGGGGCAGATCCGGCAGGTCGCCTTGAGAGCGGGGCAACCTCAAGTCGAGCAAAAAAAAAAACATCTGTCGGTGGGTTGTGGAAACGGTTATGGAAACGGTATGAAACTGTATGTAGGTACAACACAAGATTCAATAATGATAGGTAGGTAAGTACCTAAGCCGGGAAGGACAGGTACTCGCGGGAATTTACCATTACAAGGACGGCTTTGGCACTGCATTTTTTTGTGACGTACAATTTCTCCGGGTACGATTGATTTAGAGCGGATTTTTTTAGAATTTCATTCAACAGATCTGCTGCCATGACTCGTGTTCTTCATAAAGTTTCTCAAATAAAATATTTTGCTGAAAATTTTCCAAACAACTGTTCCGCACCCGAGAAGGCCAGAAATCCGCCAATACAAGAACATCAATAAACGAACGAGCCGTCGTCAATGTTATGTGTGGCGGCGTGCCCACAAATACAGCGTTAAATAGCCGCTTAGGCCAGGGTAATAGAGGACCCAGGCACACTGGCAGCGGAACTGGGGGGGAGGCACTGGTGCACGGTGCCCCCTTAAATCAGAAATTTTAACACCAAGCTATGCCGTTGACTGGAAAGAAATGGGTTGAAAAGCCCATGGTGCCAGGGCATTTTTAAGGAAAAGTCAGTGAGGGGACATTTCGTGTGCTGGCCATTATAGTGCCTTTAAAGGATCAATACCCGATTTTGAGGGAGTTTAACAAAACTTGGACGCCTTAGTGTTAAAAAATGTTTCTCAATTTTTGTGTTATTCCATGTCTAGAGATTATAGATGCTGCCCAATGCTGCCAGGTTTTTTTCGGTGAAGAAGATCAAATCGAATTAGTAAAAAGGGCCAAAAAGGGGCAAAAGTTTATTTCTACTAAAATAGCTCAATAAACACCACAAAAGCCAGGTTTGAGGCTAAAACGAACCCTAGCGGAAGTCATAAACCCACAAAAAAGCGACTTTGATCAATGTTTAACACGTGCATTGACGGGGGGCGTTACCGCCCCACCCGCATTTAGATATGTTAAAAATGTCGGCGCGTAGCGCCACCGTACTTGGCATACCTTTTCCCTGATCATTTTTACAACTTTGGTCAAAATTTCAAGGTTAGGTCATGTCAGATCAGGGTTACCAGTACAGGTCAAGTGACCTGATCTCAAAAAAAGTTTAAGATAGCATACGTCAGAACAGGGAGAACTTATCCTATTAAAACTCATATCACAAAATGGGCCCACCGAATTCTGTAAAACACGTTCCGGTATTTTTTATATCGATGACCTAAGGTTAGGTACGAGCCATGACCTCTCCATTGGAAATGCATGGGAAAAATAGTTTTAAGTGAATAACTTAGCAATCGTTAAAGAAAGAGCGTTTATTTTAATGGCATTAGATTTGCCTTGTCATTGTGGTTCTAGTGATGTGCATTTTGCTTAATTCGACCTTGGCTTAACCTCAGGTCAGGTCAAATCCTTGTTTTGACATAGCTAGGCCATATTATATATCATTCGATTCCACTTGCTGCGAGGATTCATATAGTTCAAATTGTTCTGCTCCATCATTACTTGTTCAGATGTAATGACCGAAAACCTTCATTTCCATGTTATCCCTATGATGGCATGTTTTGACGTCTGGTGACCTTAAATGTGACCTGACAAAAATGGCTCAAATATTATCGATAGAGAAGTATATGAGCTACCTAACGCCGTTTATCGTTTTCCCTATCTAGCGTGGTTCTCAAGATCTTAGGGGGGTGGTTACACGCCCCCCGTCGAAGCGAAGGTGGCTCAGACCTCCGTCAATGCGCGTGTTAAAACAATTGTCGACAGTTTGATATCGACTTGACGCAATACCTTTAGCACACTACCCATCTAATAGGAAGCTAGGGGTGCCACTCCAATCCCGCGTGGCCAACGAATGATTATATCCACATAATCAGAAGATTTATTAGAATCATCAATCACCCCCCTCCCAATTTTTTACTAACAATTTTCTGATCTCAGTCAAAATGGGAGTAAACCGGAAATTTGTATAGCCAGCCGCTGCGGAAGGCAACAAGGAGCCCAAATTCGAAAATTGTTTGGTACTAACGTTGAAAGTTTTCTGTCAGCATCAGCTTGAAGTTTGGCTGGCCTACTCACTTTTTGTCGGTGGCGACCCTTATTTATGCACCAATAACTTCATACCACCACACCAGCAACCAGTCTTACGCACTTTGACTACACCGTGTTCCGTCTAATTCACGAACGAGCTCTTAGCGCTGACAACTGACTGCGTGTGAAATGGAGCATCATGCAATGTCACGGTACTGGCTGGAATGTGGGCTTCCGGTCGGATAGAAGAGGATGTTTGATTGGTTTTAGGTCAGCACTCCTCTCTAGTGTTGTTACTAGTTGATGCTGATGCTACTTTGCCGGGATTTCCTGTAACTACGCGCTTTGTTTCGTCTTTGCAGGATGAAGTATACAGCCACAGGTGAACACAATTTTTGAGATTGCCTATTCGGAACCAGAAATAGAACAAAGTTATAATTATAGAGTAGTACTATGACTTATTTTCGTTAGGCGAGTCTGCATTTGGTCAATTTTAAGTCATCTGTCTATTTCACTGGGGGGGGCAATTTCAGGGCACTGGGGGGGTATTTCGGCCGACTGGGGGGCAAATGCCCCCCAGTTAACATGTTAAAAAATGGCCTGCATGGTGCCCTCCCCTTAAATTTGTACGTTCTGCCGTCACTGCCATGGCATGCCTACTTTGCTACTGTTACGAGTCAGTACTCGCGTCCGAATGAATGAGCTATTAGATATATCAATCAAAAAGCACAGGTTAGGTTCGCCACGGGCTCAGGCAAATTTAGTTGAATCGCTAAGTGCCTTACCTCGCATTGAGCTGCTTCACGTGGATTTTCAGAGATGCAAATCATCAGCTCTCTGACCAAGTAATCCGAAAAAGGAATATTCTCTGTAAATTAAAAATCGAGTCAAACTAGATTTATTCCACAAAAAACATACATTTTTCGACATTTAAAAGTGGCTAGGCAGTGCCTAATGTGCCTGTAAGGAACTGCCGCCACTGAGGCATAAACTTTTTTGCTTATATGGGCGACTCGAGTCGTGGGCTTAGTTTCCATGGCCAAATCACGATCCGGATCGGACACACATTGGAGTCATCGAGTCTATGGCTTAGTTTCCATTGAGTGTTATTTCCCCAATACGTACAAGGTATAGCACGGTTCAGGCTATAGTGCTGGGGAGATTGCACATGGACAAGACCAATC
Organism: Lepas anatifera; assembly: GCA_034440635.1. Classification (NCBI taxonomy): domain Eukaryota; kingdom Metazoa; phylum Arthropoda; class Thecostraca; family Lepadidae; genus Lepas; species Lepas anatifera. Next base: position 579,815 of record JAOTON010002261.1, on the reverse strand, counting down.
CGATGTGTATTCTGATCGACAGTCAGATCCGGATCGCATATTGGCGGTATTGGTCACGTAAATTAAGCCAATTTAAAAAAGTTACGTGCCCACAAAGCGGCTTCGCTCTAGAACTGACTTGGAAAGATATCATCTATGGCCTATCCCGCGCCCCACCGGGGGTCCGGCGCCACCTTCGCCCCACCGGGGGGCCATCGATGGCCCCCCTCTAACTCCGAAAATATGGGCGTTAGCGCAAATCTGCAAAGTGCAATAGAAAGCTCGCGTGAATTCAGTAAGAAATTACTTCGCATGTTTTAGTGCTCAGGTCAATGGTTTGACCTCCAGAGGTCAAATTAGGTCAGGATCGGCTATTTTCACTCAAATATGCAATGATTAAGCAAACTGGGCATAACTCTTATGCCATTAGAGCTATTGAGGCCTGGTAAAGTACATTTGATAGGAAATTGCCAGTACTTTTTCCGCTATGTGGAACGTAAAGACCTCCCGCCAGTGGTTTGACCGCCAGAGGTCACCTCGTGACCTAATATGACCTGAGGTCACGAAAGGTCAAAAAGTGACCTTGCCGTATATCAAATGAAAGCCAGTGACAAGACAAACACGATGGTGTTTGTTTCACCGCTCTAGCTCAATTAGGTCAAAAGTTATTGTCAAAATACTGTTTTTGACCTCTGGTGACCTTGGATGACCTTGGAAATGTCAAAGGGCAAATATGACCCCTGGGATCCGTGAAAGGGTGTCCAAAAACGTTGTTCTGAGCAGTCTGAGTATTTGCAATCATTTTTGTGGCTTTTATATCATCAAATAGCTTTTCCCCATGCTTTTCCAATGGGAGAGGTCGCCTCGTGACCTGACCTCAGGGCACAAAATCAAAAAATCCCGGATATACACCTTGTAGACCCTGGAGGGGTCATGAAGTGTAGGAAGTTTCAAATCGATCGACTTTGAAATGTAGCTCTTACAGAGCTCTAAAGGTGAAGTGAGGTGACCTTGGTTGACCTCGTCTGGTGACCTGACCTTGAGTGACCCGGGGTAAAAAATTTCAGGGATGATGGGAAAATGATGCAGTGAGAGGTAGAGCCCTCAACTGCGGTGCTGCGCCTCGTCGTTTTTCTGCTATCCCGGAAAAACCTTAGGGGGGCCATCGATGGCCCCCGGTGGGGCGAGGGCTATAGGTCCTGAATATCGCCGCTACCCTACCTTCAAAACAATCTGATTAGAAGCTGTCTTTTTATTAGCAATGTCTGTGCGTGCAAGCTGCTTCGTTTTATAAACATGGTGCGGGCTTATGGTCACTGCAGGGAATGAGGCACCCTCATGAAATTTTAGCCGGAAACATATTGTATCGTAGAGAGTGATTAGTGATTAAGCCCTGGCTCCGGCTTTCATTTGTTCCAAACTGTTGGGGATTTGCCCTGAGTAGTGTAAAAAAACTATCCCAATATCAATTTCAAATGATTTTAAATGCTAATTCTAGGAAATGACTAGGCTCAGAAGCCCTGCAACGACTCCATGCTTAGTTTGCAGTGGAGAACCGGGCGCTATCTGACGCAGGCGAGTTTATATTGGGACGCCATATCGCCCCGCAGGTCCTAGTTAACTCCTATTCTATCCAGCATCACCCATGTTCAACACACTGTAAAAAACGGATATAAAATAACAAAACGCACTAGAAAAGAACATTACGGATTTGGGAAGTGGATATTTGGGTTAATCAATCACACAAAATAAAAAGAAATATCATGAGACTGAATGACTTAAAAAAACAAGTAAGAGAATCGATCGCTTACCTTGAGAGCTTAAAAAAGATCGAGCAATCGACCAATTTTAGGTATGTACAGAGTAAGGGGATGAATTGAACAGACTGACCTGCTCCGCCTCCCGCCGTCGCCTCCTCAAAATGCACACTGGCCCTGCGGTCCTACCATGACATGGCACGGTCACAGCCATCAGGGCGCGCCCGAGGCGATCCACACCCAGCCAATCACACAGCCGTGTACAAACCACATGCAATGTTCCCGAGCACACTACTGGCCGACCACTCGAGGGCGCCAGGCCTATAGGCCTATAGATAGGGCGCGCTAGTCCGGGTGCCTCTGAAGTGAGAGCGGCGTATTACAAACCTTATCGTTTGCGGGTAACTATACGAGTCTTCCCGGTGCTCCCTCTTTCGATCCTTTGCGTGGGGTCTAGGTTAGACATCCGGCGAAATATATTTTTGGGCTTACATCTTTTTGTAGACGATTACCTCTAAACAAATTATAATGACTGAGACGAAAAAGATACAAAATCGGGGATATTCTGCACAATGTGCCGGACTCGCTCTACAATGTCGGATTTTTTTCGTTTTATTGGTTGTTCATTAGATTGGTAGCGCATCACTTTGCGTATCTGAAGTCTTATGTTGTATTTCTTCCTTGATATTGGATAGAAACCTGATTCTAAGTGCAATTTTATCCATATTCTTCATTTACTCTTGTACCAGTTTGACTCTTCCAAGACCCTCTCTTATTTGCGGACGGTCTGGTTACTGTCCGATTTTACTCTAAAGTTGCGTAGCGCTACGCAAGGGCGTCACCGCGATATTTTTCAATGGGGGCTGGATTTCAAGGGGCCTCCTATCCCTCATGCAGAGGGGGGGGCTTACTTGGTCGTACGGGGTTTCCTTGACCTGTTTTAGGGATCCATCCTTGAAATATTGTACAGGCTAGCTTATATGGATGGTTGAAGAACGTCCTCTAAAATTTAAGGGGGGGCACCTTTATTAACCATAAGGTCTCCTGTGCATGAAAATGACATTGCATACAACTGAGGTACGCATCATAACCCAAGGGCTTCTCTGCTCTCAATGGGCCTCTACGTGCCACTGACTTGACATCCACCCCCGTGAACCTCCGAAACACCTTCTCCCCACAGTGGGGGGAGGGAGGGGGGGTCAAATACCCCTTCTCGATCTCGGCTCCTATGCGGAATCGCGAACACTGGGGGATAGCCCATAAAAATAATGGCAAAACTATGCAGTTACCTTTGGGCTCAAGTCATATTAAGGCCACTAGCGTATGACTACGTTGAGTTAGAGTCAACTTTTGGGCCTCGATCTCTTCCTCCCGTAATGGCAGATCGAATGATGTATGCTATGATCATACTAGGTCAAAACATAAGAACGACGTTCTTCAATTGACCTGACGTAGTCGATGTGCATAAAAATAGACTTGTATAATAATCCAAACGTAATTTTATTAAATGAAATCGCTATCATAATTTTCGGCGTAATTAGTAATCCAAGTCGGAAAACTTGCTCAAGTAGGTGGTACCAGGTGAGCTCTCACCCAGCCAGCAATTTGCACGGGCCGAGCTCTGGCTACGTTTAGCGGACCGCGTTAGCCCATGCTGGGCCAGAGTTACCAAGACATTATCACGGAAATCAAAGTTCCTGCTTGTTTGTGCCAACACGGACTTAACTACGGCAGTTCGCAACCTCTGGCTAAGCCTCGACTGACTTGGGCTAACTCCATCCAGAGAGTATGGAAAGCTTGGGCTTACCTTTGGCTAATGATGGATGATATTAGGTAGGGCTTTTGCATGGGTTGATTTGGGCTAGCTCAGGCATGCTCTCGGCGTCCAATATTTCTTTGGCTGGAGGACTGCCTGATCTTCATACGCATGGGCGATAAAAATACGTGCACGTGAGATACATCAATGGCTGCAGATTTTCGTGTCATCCCTTCAGTCGTGTGAACCTGTCTCCAAAGTTTAAAGGGAATGTGGCACCTTGGTCGAATCCTGGAATTTAGTGTAATTAGGCGTACTTTTAGCCAAAAATAAAAACCACCAATTTCCAAAATACAATAGCCAATATTTGGTTTTAAAAATACCCCTAAAAAAAATAAATACAAACGAATGTCACGATCGCAACCACACCATACAAACGCCAAGGGCTCGATGGCGAGCTCATCGTGACGTCAGAATATGTCGTCACACCAGTAGCTCACAACAATGGCCGCCGGCGACGGGGGCTGAGGGGGCTGGTGTCAGGAAGGTTTTAGCTTTTTCCTACGGAAATATCGAGTTCCAAGACAAATGAAATATGGAGTACCGGGTTTTCCGACCTGCTTTACAACTTGGCTATCTCAGTTAAAATCACGTTGTGAAGGTGCCACATTCCCTTTGAATGTGAGCATTCAGAATTCGACCAAAATCATTGTAGTAAACAAACATTTTGTTTTCCCAATAGGTCCCCAACATAGTGTAAACATTTTGTTCTGCCACGTCAGCTCTGTGAGTGTTATTGCATACAATGTTGCCCATGAGTGTCGCCACCGGCAAAAAGTGGGGGGGGGGCAGCCAAACTTCAACCTGATGCTGACAAAAAACTTTCAACGTCAGGATCAAAAACTGTTCGAATTTGGACTCCTCATTGCCTTCCGCAGCGGCTGGATATAAGAATATCCGGCTTTCTCTCATTTTGACTGAGATCGTGAAATTTTTGGCCAAAAAGTGGGGGGGCCAGGCCCCCTGGCCCCCCTTTTCCGACGCGTATGATGTTGCCTATATTACATTGCTGAGCATGCTTTCTATGGAGTTTTCCTGAATTAAGTTGGCAAACGTTTCTTTTACAGGTTCGCTTTAAGGATCCAGATCCGGCTGGAAAGTCCTGAAGAGGTACCGAAAGAGGTAAGCAATGCCGTCGAGGATCATTCTAATTATTATAAACTATGCTGTGTCATGAGGCTTCTTTTATCATATAAGACGCAGTCCAAGCATCGCCCTCGGCTTCCTCCCACTGCACTGGTGATTCCAGCCGACTTTTGGATGGTTTTTCACTTCTTGTTTTGACGTCATTCGTAGTTCAAATGCTCAAATTCTCAAATGCATAGCGATGGTTTTTTGCTCAACAAACCTAGTGTTGACACCTTTTTCAAAAATTTATTCCCCCTTTGGATGGACAAAAGACAGTTTGACCCCCTCCAGCACTTTGTGGGGACATGGCCGGAATTCCCCCTGCGTCCGCCAATGCTGGTTTTGGTACGGCCTCCCCCCTTCGAAATTGGATTTGTGCACGCTAAAAAGGCCAAAGATTTTCGGTGTTTTACGAGCCAACTGTCGCTTAAATGGACATAAGAAACCTTATGATAATCGAATTCATCTGTTAGCTCATGAACGAAAGCCATGGTGATTAGATAAAAAACGAGTTATTTCATCCGTCACCTAGTTTTTTGCAATGTTTGACCAGCATGTGCTATGGTTTTCTATTGGTTTAACATTTTCCGATAGAATTAAATGACGCAGAGCTATTGCAGTATTCATCCAGTCTATTTGAAATAACAACGCTCCGATACTTGCGGGTGCGTGACCTCTGGTGACCTGATTATAACCTCATCTCAACACTGTTGGCATGTGACCGATTTTTCTCTCCTTGAGCTTTCGAATAATGCCAAGAATATTTGATCTAGCTATTCTGGGAGCCGTACAGAGGTCAGGTGCCTCGAACTCTCAGCTAAACAATGAAGAACCTAGGAGATTGGTTGGTACGGACATTCACTGGAGGATGCAGTAGCATGAGCTAAACACTTCTGGCACCGTTATTGACTTATTAATAAGATTATGTCCAACTGTGTTTAAATACCAACGACTTGGAACGGATGCATGATTTGGTGGCCTCGCAGAAATCCTTGTGCTTGTGATATGCCGGTGATGTCAGAGCAAGGTATTGCGGCACACCATGACCATTGACGTGCGTGGCGGGACAGAGCATAGCTCAGTTACATAATATGCGGTGCAACATATGGGTTTTGTTGCGACGGCATCAGCAGTTTCTCAGCACGGCAAGTGCTATGCGGCACAGCATACTACACAGTGGAAGCACTGCGGTACAGCTTTAGAAATCATAGCTATTTGGTCGCAATAACATAGTGGCTATGCTATTGGCATACGCATCAATGGTGTGCCGAATCAGATTTGCAGAAGCAGTGATGGATCCAGGGGAAGACATTTCCCCTTCTAAACGGAAAGGCTCGGGGAAAAACCATGCCCCCAGCTGTCAACCTTTTGCTCCGGCTGTTTTTTTCTTTTTGTTTATAAACTAGGTTTTGGCGTTTCAACTGGACCAGTCAACTTCAAACAGAACCAGTTAACTACGGTGTAAGCAATGGACGTTGGTCCTCCTGATATCTTAAATTGTTTTTGAATGAATGATCCCAATAGCAAAAGCCAGCACCGATTGTGGCCACTTCTTTCACCCCATGATGTTTTTATTTTTGCTTTATGGCTTGGGCTTACCCGCCCCGCCCCCCAACAAACATACTGGCTGGTTTAACTGTGACCAAATCTGTCACCGCGTAAAGGTTTTGTTTTTGCTTTTCGACTTTGGGTTCCCCTCTAGAACCTATATGCTAGCTCCCCAACTGATGCATACACACATACACATAAATAACTGTACGTGTCTTACAATACATTCTAATTAATACTTTCACAGGCTGAATACCTCTGTGGGTGGTGTCACCCCGTCGCCAGGAGTGTGGATTTCCAAAAATCATTAGGCGCGCTCAAATTTGAAAAAAGTAAATGATCCCCACATGAAAGGGTAAAGCATAGGGAGAGTGGGGAGACATGGGACGCAGGAGAAGTGGGACACGCCCATTATTGAAGCTAGGAGTAAGCCAAAATTATAATTTTTCGCTGATTCCTGCACTAGGATGCCGCTGCCCATCCCTAGGGTGTCAACTTCCTTTTCCGGTGGGTGCTGGAAGCGGGAGGTGAGTGTTCCTTAAAAAGTTAATTTTTTACGTTTTCTTGAGTGGATTTTTTGCTAAATATGGTACCGAAAAGTTGGCTATTTTGGTTCCCTAAAGCTGGTGTCGTATTCTCCATCGATCTGTACTAGCCTCGAATAACGAAAAGGGTTTTAATTTTACTGACATCGCAATTCTGAAAAAATGGCGGGGTCGGGGAGAACTGGGACAAGTTGTCCCACTTCTCCCCCTTGCTGTCCCACTTCTCCTTGTACTCTACTTTAACTGATTGTACTTATATATTTGTACTTTGATGGAAATATGGTTGTGTCGGATTTTTGATAGAGTGATTCTGGTCGTCATCTTGTTTTTTCTTCTATCGTGGTTTATAAATCGAGATCAGAATAAAGACCATAAGTTCATTATGGCGGACTTATCTATAAAAAGCAACATTTCACCCATGCCAACACCAGGGGCGAATCCAAGTAGGAGGGGGGGCGATGGGACGATCACCCCCCTTGGGCCGACCTTAAGCACTGGAAATAAACGCCCCCTCTGCAGCCGCCCCCCTCCCCGCAGGAGGGACGGCTCTACCCTTGCCCCGCAAATTGTCTTCCAAATTCCACCCAAATTTAGTGTAGTCAGGCCCCTTGTAATCCACTTAAAGCATCTGAGTCTGCAACCGGGCCCCTCAGAATTATCCCAGGCCCACTACCGAAGCCGAGACCCTATTACCACCCGTTGCAGAGCATTCCCCTGTATTTCACCCGGACTCCCTGTGGCTAACCGGGCCCCTGCAGTTAACCCGGGCCTCATGTGGCTATCCGGGCACCCTAACATGCCTCCAGGCCCCTTGTAGTCTACTTGGAACCTCCGAGTCTGCGACCGGACCCCTCAGAATTATCCCGCACCCACTGCTACCGAAGTCGGGCCCCTATTCACAGCCGTTGCAGAGAAATACCCATGTAATCCACCCAGGCCCTTTGTGACCACAGCCTGGCTCCCTGCGGTTCACCCAGACCTCCTGTGGCTATCTGGGCCTCCTGAAATGCTTCCGGGACGCCTGTGGTTCACTGGGGACCTATGTGTCCACGACCGGGCCCGTCACGATAGCCTCAGACATACTGTGGCCGAAGCCAGTCTCCAGCATCTCCAGCATTCATGCCTCCTCCGTGGTCTACCTGGGCCTTCTGTGGCTACTGTCGGCCCCTGCCTTGCTTGTGGGTTCCCTTTGGTCTCGGCCCTTTGTATCTGTAACTTTGGGCCCGGGATGGGAGTAGTAGGTATAGTATCTTCAAATCTTAATTCACGTAGGCCATAGAATATTTTATGCGGGCTAAGATGGTCCTGATCAGTGATCTCAGTCGAAATTTTCCCAGTCCATGGATTTGTGGAGATCCAGTCCAATGATGTGTGGACCTCAGCGATTGTAGGGCCAGTTCATAATTTTTAGGGCTACTACAGTTCTTGGAATTGTTTACCCCCAAAACGGAGGTTGACGTTTTTCTTGCTCGCCGATACATTTTAATGTATACATTTTTTATTTAAAAAATTATAATTTGCACAATCGGGCCCCCACAGCTATTCGGGCTTCTTTCGAGGAGGCCGGGCCCCCTGTACGGGTTCGCCTTCCCTTGGGAAATTGCTGGATTTGCTCCTCGCCAACACCTATATACTATGTACCTACCCTATCCCACAAGCAAATCTGGAGAATTAACAGATCCATATAACAACGTCTGTGCACCACCGCAACAACAAAAAAGGTTTTTCAAGTGTGTGTATAATAAAGAATACATTTTCCAAATATATCGCGCAGACAATCAATTATAGTTCCTATAGTTTATTTTGGAAAGGTGTCATATAGATGCTACGCTTTATAAGATTTAGAAATGATTCTTCAGCAGTCCCATCTCTCCCCTATGTGTCCCACTTCTAAACACCCATTGTCCCAGTTCTCCTGCAGCTGTCCCAGTTCTCACTAACCATAGACTTCCACAAAAACTTAATTTTGCACAATTCTACTTTATTTACGCCCTAAAAAGACACATGCATTCATAACAAAATGTTTATTCCACCATGTGATGCTTATCCAACCAACCAGAAACGCTTAACTAAATTTATACAATTTTTAAACTTGCCGCTTGTTTAATGTCCCAGTTCTCCCCACTCTCCTCTACCTACTTTTATTTTTTAGCCATCACACAGTTCTTTTGAATTCTGAAAATGATTAACAATAAGATTTAAAGGGTATTTTATCACTAAATGAATATTTCATTACAGATGTCCAAGCCACAAAGGAATATAAATTCACATCTTTATATCGTACTGTTTGTTAACCCGGTACCGCCTGGGCTCTATTCATACACACCGTGCACCATCTGGGGTGTGATGAGACCCCTACAACCTCGGGAACCGGAGCTGATACGGAAAAATTGAAACAGCGCTGGAAGCACCTTACCCTCCTCCACACTGGATCCGAGTTTGAAGTGTGTCGGTTGACCAGCGGCGTTACAGTGGGTCAAAATTGGTCAAATTTAGACTCATCAAAAAATTCATTTCACCTTGGGAGCCAGAGACCTAAAATAAAAAAAGTCATCAGTGTGTTCGTCTTGACCTAAGGACTGAAATGCTATGAGGCATGACCTTGTGAGGTCACATTAGGTAACATAATAACCTTTCAAGGTCATGTTACATACTGCTTAAATTATTGGGTCATGCTCACTACTACTTTTACCCAATCTATGATTGTATCTTGTTTGGTTCAAAACTTATAGGCACAAACAACTTAGCAAACATGATCTTTGGTGACCTCTGGCGATCTTGGTATCGATCTGACCTCAAAATGGATGACAGTAAGCAGGTTTTTCAAGAGCTTTCGAACGATGTTTAGAAACTTTAGCTAACTCTTGTAGAAGCCGAGTTTCACCCTGGTTTTGTCAGCCCCATTTTAGAAAAACGGAATTGCCTTACGCGGGCCAAGCAACGCCGTCACAGTTCGTTGACCTGACCTACCTGATGTCAATTTTTGGTCTTAACACGCGCATTGACGGGGGTCTGAGCCCCCTTCGCTTTGACGAGGGGGCGGGTACCCGCCCCCCTAAGATCTCAAGAACCACGGCAGGTAGCAAAAAACGGTAAACGGCATTGGGTAGCCCATCCACTTCTCCATCGAAAATATTTGAAACATTTTTTCAGGTCACATTTAAGGTCAGAAGAGGTTAAAACATGCCGTAATAGGGATAACATGTAAATTAAGTTGTTCGGCCTTTACATCTGAACAAGTAAAGATAGAGCAAAACGACTTGAACCATATAAATCCTCGCAGCAAGTCGAATCGAATGATATATAATTTTACCTTGCTAGGTCAAATCAAGGATCTGACCTGACCAAGGTCACGTCAGGGTCAAATTATATAAAATGTATATTATTAGAACCGCAAAGCCAAGGCGAGTCTAATGCAGCTAAAATAAACGCTCTATCACTATCCGTTTCTGAGTTATATATTAACCCTCGCCCCACCGGGGGTCATCGATGGCCCCCTAAGGTTTTTCCGGGATAGCAGAAAAACGACGAGGCGCAGCACCGCGGTTGAGGGCTCTACCTCTCACTGCATCATTTTCCCATCATCCCTGAAATTTTTTACCCCAGGTCACCCAAGGTCAGGTCACCAGACAAGGTCAACCAAGGTCACCTCACTTCAACTTTAGAGCTCTGTAAGAGCTACATTTCAAAGTTGATCGATTTGAAACTTCCTACACTTTATGACCCCTCCAGGGTCTACAAGGTGTATATCCGGGATTTTTCGATTTCGTGCCCTGAGGTCAGGTCACGAGGCGACCTCTCCCATTGGAAAAGCATGGGGAAAACCTGTTTCATGATATAAAAGCCACAAAAATGATTGCAAATACTCAGACTGCTCAGAACAGCGTTTTTTGACACCCTTTCACGGATCTCAGGGGTCATATTTACCCTTTGACTTTTCCAAGGTCATCCAAGGTCACCAGAGGTCAAAAAACAGTATTTTGACAATAACTTTTGACCTAATTAAGCTAGAGCGGTGAAACAAACACCATCGTGTTTGTCTTGTCTCTGGCTTCCATTTGATATACGGCAAGGTCACTTTGTGACCTTTCGTGACCTCAGGTCATATTAGGTGACGAGGTGACCTCTGGAGGTCAAACCACTGGCGGAAGGCCTTTACGTTCCACATAGCGGAAAAAGTACTGGCAATTTCCTATCAAATGAACTTTACCAGGCCTCAATAGCTCTAATGACATAAGAGTTATGACCAGTTTGCTTAATCATTGCATATTTGAGTGAAAATAGCCGATCTTGACCTAATTTGACCTCTGGAGGTCAAATCATTGACCTGAGCACTAAAACATGCGAAGTAATTTCTTACTGAATTCACGCGAGCTTTCTATTGCACTTTGCAGATTTGCGCTAACGCCCATATTTTCGGAGTTAGAGGGGGCCATCGATGGCCCCCGGTGGGGCGAAGGTGGCGCCGGACCCCCGGTGGGGCACAGGTTAAAAACGATTTTCCCATGTATTTCCAATGGAGAGGTCATGCCTCGTACCTGACCTTAGGTCATCGATATAAAAACTGGAACATATTTTTGAGAACTCGATGGGCGCATTATGTGATATGAGTTTCAATTGGATAAGTTCACCCTGCTCCGACTTATGCTATCTTTAACTTTTTTTGAGGTCAGGTCACTTGACCTGTACTGGTGACCTGACCTGAGATGACCTAACCTTAAAACTTTCACAGAAGTTGTAAAAATGATGAGAGAAAAGGTATACGAAGTACGGCGGCGGTACGCGCCGCCGTTTTTCTCCTACCTCTGAAAAATCCTAAGAGGGGTACCCGCCCCCTGTCAATGCGCGTGTTAAGTTTTCGAATTAATATTCCTAGATGCCTGCAAAGTGACGCTGGTCTCATCTGAATCGGCTCAGAATGATTTGAAAAAACGAGGGAGGGGGGGGTCAGATCGGACCCCGTAGGCGGTGATGGATTAAGGTTAAAAAAACAACTCATCAATATTCGACACCATTCAGCTATCGTTTTCACTGACATGTACCTATTGTACTGACGAGATTTCACAATGCTACTTTAACATTTTGAACATAGTTAAAAACTTAACCATTCAAAAGCTACCGCCGCTCGAAATAATTTATCTAACATTTTTTGATGTTCATAAGTGTCCTCTCCCATCCTCGTACCAAAATTTCCGTGTGCTGTATCGTTTCAAATTTCGAGACTGAAAAATAAAAATATACCAAAAATATATATTCTGTTAAAACTCGCCATTTGCAATACTTTGCATGAGTTCTGATGTCACTAACTGCCCCAGTTGCGGCAAATTAGGTATAATTCGAAAGCTGAATGTCTAGGCCTAATGAAAAATAAAATAAAAGCAAATGACACTAAAAACAATAACTAACTAAGAACACGACGTCATCCGGGAGATAAGCAGCGGAGTATTGAAGCATACAAATTATTTTTGTGTTTAATGTTTGCTTTTCCGACTTGATTTCCATTCTTGCATTCTTTCCAGTGCCAGTGTAGGCTTGGCCCACTAGTTTTCAGGTTTCTCTCAGTCTTTAATACATGCACGTGTACCATGATGTTTTTATAATGGCATTTGCCCATACGAGACCAAAAGTTCTATCGATGCATGACAACACTTTCGTCAACAGAAGGGAAAAAACTTAATAGTTCACCCATTCAGCTTTAGACCAGAATTTAGCACGCAGATATTTCCAATGGATTTCGCGTATTATTTCACTACCATCACCCCTTTCGCTTTTGCACGTCAAAATGAACCTGACCCCAATTGTTTTCACAGATAAGTTTACCAGTTGCTGCCAGAAAGAGGCCAATTTTTTCTAGAGGGGCAAGTTTCTGCTCAATAGCTGAGCAGCAGCGAAAGCAGTACTACTTTTAAAAATGAATCAATTTTTAGTTTTGACGTGTTTTCTATGTGCTATATATTTCGTGCTACTTAACCGACTATAACTCACGTCTCCACCTCACAAAGACTCAACACATCTTCTAGGAAAGTTTGGAAAAAAACTGAGCCTTTGACCCGAGGTGTGCATGTGTGGTGTTAGGATTTGTCAGAGCACGAGGTCTGTGATAATACATACATATTTCTACATACATATTTTACGCCCGCTTTATAATCAGTGACCCCATAAATCATACTCTGCTACATTAAATGCATAGTGGAAGAGCTACATTTCACTGGGTAGAGGCCTTAGTACGTCCATTCTACGCCAGACCGGGGCCATGCCATTTTAACACGCACCTTTATTACGTTGATCTTGGGCTAGCTCCGAAACGCTACATTTTTTACGGGCTCTGCCAGAGTAAGCCAGAGTTTTTGCCAGAGCCTACCCGTATTACGCCTGCACTGGACCGTAGTAACTCAGAATTGATATTGCTTTGGTTGAGCTCTGGCTGACGCGGTTATCTCGCCTTAGTTTGAGCTAATACAGGCAAAGCCTGCCGCACCAAACTTATAATTTCCCACAAAGTTGCGGAACTAATCAATGATGTGTGCCGAACACGGCAGTGCTTTGCCCATACAATTTCATAAAAGGGCAAGTTATGGTCAAAGGAATGAGGAAACAAAAATGACAGCTTCAACTTTTTCATTTAACTTAAATCATTCTTTATCAGGGACATTTCTAACAGGCAGACCACCGTAATTACAGAGAGCATTCGCGTGGGTGTTGGGAAATTCTCTCTAAAATCCCGATGGGCCCCCGACTTCAAAGCTCAGGGTCACTTAGCAACGCTAATCCAGAGGTTTAAGGTCAGCGTTCAGCATTCACGGATACGTGTATTTCTATATTGTAGTGACGTGTCTGTCATAGCGGCACATGAAATTCTATTATTGAGCCCATTCCGGAAATAGCGTACCGTAAATCTGTCCGCGGGTTTCCCCAAACAATAACGTGGCGTAGATTACTCCGGCAGCGTAAATATAGCGCAGCCCCCTCAGCCGCTGCAGCAGCGTCCGATAATTACAACTCAACAGAATGAAACCCTCGCGCAGTCAGAGCACCCTCCTACGCCTCCGCCACGGGCCCTCCAAACACACGACATGAATAATGTGTATATTTGGTTGTTATTTACAGTACATTGTAATAGCAGCGGTGCTGTTTACTGAAGTGGTGGCATCCCTAGCGGCGGAATCATGGAACTCCCGGCACCCCCAATCGCCGAAATGGATGCAGAGGGAGCCAGCGCGTGGCCGTCCGACGGCGGCAGAGAGTAAGCACAGGTGGCGCGGCGGAGCAGCGGGCCCGGGAAGGGGCGCAGGTGCCGCCCCAGCCGGGCCGTACCCTCCCCAGCGCCGCACCAACTACGGCCACAGGCGCCGGCTACAGCGCTACCGGACCAAGGCGAGCATAAAATACAAATACAATCTGGTACCATTTTTACATTTAACTTAACAAAACCGATAGATGCTTAACAAAATAAAACAGGACACCAGCATACACGGGCGGCCATCAGCGGCGGCAGCGGCGGCGCGCGCACGCGCGATGCCGCCCTCACGCCACACGATGTCACTCACGGCGGGCCGGCGCTGTTTAAGACTCGGCCCAGGCCCGTAAAACGACCGGCTGCCCCGGCCACCGGTCCCACTAGCGCCTGCACACCTATCACATGCAGGGCGCGCGGCGGTGGGGTCCTCCACTCGTCACCACCAGTCTGTCTACACGCCGGCGCGTGTACTCGCGCGGGTGTGTGTGTCGGTATGTATATGACGACTGAGCACGCGCGGCTGATGCGGCCCGACCTGACGTGACCGGAGGTGGCGGGAATGTCGGTCCGTTGCTCGTCCCATGCACGTGCTCCGGCAGTCAGGTAACAGACCTGGCGACACCACACGCACTGTCACGCCGGGGTCGAAGATGATACTGGGGGTTTAGGGCACGTTATATAGCTGGGAGGACACGCTTCTATACGCTATATAATGCACGCTTCTTTTCCTTCTCCGCCAGTTCTTCAGGGAGGGTCCTGGACGGCCCACCCCACATCCAGCGGGAAGGAACAAATGTGTTTGGCTCCTCACAATCCTCCCCAGTGAACGTCATTTTCCCATAAAGCTCTCTGGTCCGTTTTCCTCCCCAGCCCCCCCCAATTCTCCCGTTTAGGGCACTTCCCCAAACTTCTTAAGTCCGTCATGTTGGTCCATACATATTACCATCTCGCTACGCTCTCCTAAAAACCTCTCAACTTCATCCCAGTCTCCCTGACCCCTCCCCACCTCCTCACAAACCTCTACAGTCCATCTCAGTTCCCCATATCCCTCGCCAGTCCATTCCCGTTTCCTAAAAGCTTCTCCAGTCCATTGTGCTTGCCCACAAACCTCTCTATTTCACCCCGCTTTCCCCAGACTTCTGTCCACTGTGTTTGCCCACAGACTTTTCCAGTCCACTGTCCTCGCGCACAGATTTCTCCAGTCCACTGTCCTCTCCCACAGACTTCTCCAGTCTACCGAGCTTGCCCACAAACTTCTGTTCACCATGCTCGCCAAAAGACTTTTCCAGTCTGCGGCGCTCTCCCACAGACTTCTCCAGTCTACCGAGCTTGCCCACAAACTTCTGTTCACCATGCTCGCCAAAAGACTTCTCCAGTCCACCGTGCTCGCCCACAATCGCAAGTTGTTGTTGTTGTTGTTTATTCCCTCTGGGTCCTTCGCGGACCATAGCCCAGCGGCTCCCTGTGGCAGAGGTAGCCGCCGGCCAAGGTCGCCACCAGGTCGCCGTCCCGCAGCTGCTCCGGGTCGATGTGGATGCTGCCTCGATGGCGCAGGCGGGCGCCGGCGAGGGACGGGCAGCGCAGGAAGGAGCACATGCTCCGGCGTGTCGGCCTCCTCGCGGCAAACGGCGCAAAGCGCCGCTGGGCACCTCTTGTCGACGCACTGCGAACACACCGGAGAGGGGTGTCGGCCGATGCGATGCAGGTACTGGAGTGACCGGCCCCAGTGGCCGGCCCTCAGCTGGTGCACGTCTACGGCCGCCTCTCTGTCGTCGCCGGTGACGGGGGCGGCAGGTGACCCCCATGATGCGCTTGTGTAGGCTGTCCGGCCAGCCCGCGATCCATCTCTTGGTAGTGTCGCGGGCCACAGCCTTAGTTGCTGTCCTGACATCTACTGGCACTTCTGCTTGTGGCAGGCCAGATGCCTCCTTCGCCAGAGTGTCGGCGCGTTCGTTCCTGTCGAGGCCGCAGTGGGCCGGGACCCACTGCAGATATACATTCTGGCCTCTTGTCGTGATGGCGGAGAGGAGATGCCAGATATTTGAGCCCAACGGCGCCGTCTGCCCCGCGGCTCCTCTCGCCAGGGTGGAGAGAGCCGCCTGGGAGTCGAGGCAGACGACCAGCGGGAGCCTCACGTGGACGTCCTCCAGGCTGGTGAAGGCTTCCAGCGCGGCCCTCAACGCGCACAGCTCCGCGCGAGTGCTGGAGCACAGTCGCCCGGCCGCTTCCCGCACCTCTCTGGTCTCGCCGGACGGGAGAACAATGAGGGCTCCCCCGCCGCCCAAGGATGTGCCACCAACGGCGGAACCGTCGGACCAGATCCAGGTTGCCTCTTGTGGCAGCTCGGTGAGGTGCTCCTCCGCTGCGGAGCGGCGCACCGCGTCAGGGGCGTTCCGGCGGCCCCGCGGGCCAACATCCAGCGAGATGTTAACTCCTTCCTTGGTGGTCCATGGTGGGGCAGTGACGGTGAGGCGCTCCTCCACTCTGACCCCCGACAGTCCGGCCTCTTCCATTGCCTCCCGGCCGGAGTCTCGCCAGCCGGACGTGGCCATGCGCCTGGGTGCGGCGGCCTCGGCAACCTCCCGGAGGGGGTCGCCCTCGGGAAGCGACGTCGCTCGGCACAGCATACGCGCCGACAGTACTCGACGTCTTGATCGAGCCGTAGGTAGGCCTGCCTCGGCCATAAGGGGGTCTATCGGGGTGGACCGCGGACAACCCGTGACTGCGCGAGCCGCCGCGCGTAGCTCGCGGTCGATCACCTCGACGTGGGAGTCAGAGGCCGCGGGGAGCCAGGCTGCTGCCGCGAACTCCAGCGCTCCACGGACGTAGCCGTTGGCTATTGTTCTAAGCTGCTGTTCACGCAGGCCCCAGAACCTCC
The DNA here is from genome assembly GCA_034440635.1 of Lepas anatifera. Classification (NCBI taxonomy): domain Eukaryota; kingdom Metazoa; phylum Arthropoda; class Thecostraca; family Lepadidae; genus Lepas; species Lepas anatifera. Next base: position 562,927 of record JAOTON010002261.1, on the reverse strand, counting down.
CCGTCAGCTTGCGGAGCTGCGCCGTCCGCGGCTTGACTTTCCTCCTCAGACTCGCGCAGTGCTCGCCGAAGTGGAGGAGGCGGTCAAGCGTCACGCCGAGGAGTTTCAGGTTGTGTCTTCCAGCCACAGGTGAACCTGCGACCTTAATGACGAGGTCTTTGGAATCCTGGGCCCACTGGGAGAGGACCAGCGCCTGGGTCTTGTGGCCCGCGATGACCATCTTCCACTGGTCGGCCCAGCGGGCCATGACGTCCGCAGCTTGTTGAGCCCTTGCCTGGGCCACCTCCATCGTGCAGCCGGCACTCAGAGAGGCGGTGTCGTCGGCGTACATGAAGATAGACGTCCGATCGACTTCGCGCAGGTCCTCTATAAGGTCTGCGGACCACAGGGTGTACAGTGTCGGTGCCAGCACCGAGCCCTGTGGGAGGCCAGCGTGGAATATCCTCTCCGAGCTGCGCGTTCCATTGATTTCTGCGCGCGCCCTTCGGTCCCGAAGGAAGTGGTGAATCCAGTAGACCATGCATTTGGGCAGATTCTTCCTGAGTAGCTTCAGCTGCAGCATGCGATGGTCAATTTTGTCGTAGGCTCGAGAAAAATCAAAGGCGAGGAGGACAAACTTGTCCGCTGTGCGGCCGTCGACGGGCCGGCCCCTTGGCTTCGGCCGACTCCAGCCGTCCTGGACCGTCTGGACGAGGCGCACCAGGTTGTCCTCGGCCGATCGGCCCCGGCGAAAGCCGACCTGTTCGGCGGGGATGAGGTCGTCGCGCTCGATCACGTAGGTCAGTCGGGCCGCCACATGCGCTCTGCCAGTTTAGCGACATGGCTGGTCAGCGCGATGGGGCGGTAACTTCCGACCTCCTGTTGGTCTTTTCCTGCCTTTAGGATGGGAATGATGGTGGCCCGACGCCACGCAGAGGGGACTTCAGCTGACAGCCACGACTTCTTTATTGTATGTAGGAGGGCCCGTCGGGCTGTGGGGCCGAGGTGCTTCAGGTGCTCCGTACATACTCCGTCTGGGCCGGGCGCTTTCCGTGGCTTCATATGTCGCAGCTGGTCCACTAGCTCTTGCATGGTGAAGGGCTGGCACGTCTCGGTCCTCTCGCCGTCGCAGCAGCAGGGGCGGGCTCTCAGGGTGTGAAGCTCCGCTTTGACAGGCCTATCGCGCCTCTTGACTCTGGCGTTCCGGCTGACCTCTGCGTAGGTGCGCACAAAAGCCTCAGCCTTGGCACGGTCCTCCGCGAGTACTTGACCGCGGTCCCCGTTGATTGCCTAGCCGGGGCATGGGTCCTGGACGGCACCTTCCATCTTGCGCAGAATCTTGGTTATCCTGCCGACGGCTGCTGGTTTGTTCAGTTCTGTGGTTGCGAAATCGCGGAAGGACCGTTGACGTGCCAAGTCTTCCGCTTCAGCCGCCTTCTTCTTCGCCTCCTTCCAGCGCTGTACCGCACCGGGGGTATCAGGGCGCTCGTGTAGTGCGGCCCTGGCCTGCCGACGCTCCCGCACCGCCTCCTCCACCTCAGGATCGGAGGCCCATGGTTTTGGGTCCGCACGGGCTCCTCTGGGAATGGCTGCTGTGCTGGCGGCCATGATGAGCTCAGCCAGTCGGGACGCCAGCGTCTCGACAGAGGAATCCAGGGGAGCTCCGCTGCGGCTGCTTCGCAGTTCGCTGTGAAGGCGGGCCAATCTGCTTTATTGATCAATCTGCTTTATCTGCAAATCTGCTTTACAATCGCAAGTGTGCGAACTCCGCGGCGGCGCTCAGCGTTCCACACTGAGCGAGCGGCACGCCAGACCGAGAATTAATGCCGGGTACGGCGCCGTACGGCCGAAAACGCACGCGCAGCAGAGCACATGCAGGTTCACGTATAACCCTCTTCCACAGACGGATCCACGGCTTCTGATCATGGCATCTCGGCCTGGGGGCACCATTTGTTAGGTGCAGCCTATCAGGGGTGGGGAAAACACGCATCGTGCGGGCACCAGCACTTGCATTCTGATGGAGGCAGCGGTGGGAAGCAGCATTTTAGGGGGCGCCAGGCTTTATTGTGGGAGCGCCGAGTGCTTGATCGAGGGGCGGGCACCCGCCCCCTCTGGATCTGACGATGCCACCTTCAATTAAATCCCCCCCCGCCCGGCATGGTGGCACAGGTACCTGAGGTAGCTTGTTCGAAATCATCGGCGTGCTTTCAAATTAAAACTAGAATTCAGTCTTCAGAACTCGATCTATGTTCGTGACCACAAAAAGTGTACCGACATCAGGTAATGAACAAAGCCCGGATAATTTGCTATTATAGGCGCCCCCAATAGGTACACTTGCCCAATTACGGTGATAATTGGAGTGCCAAATCTCTTCCAACGTGGCGGGAGCAAGCGAGTCCGCAAGACGCCAGCAGTGAGCGGGCTCTGAGTCCCACAGACACTCCCAGACGACAGCAGACAAGACAGTAGAAAATGCCGAGTCACTACAACACCCCCTACCGCTACTGAACGTAACCAACGCCAAGCCGGCGGCGGCGGACTCACTATGAAGAGCGGTGGAGCGGGCAGTGGGTGGCGCCGCCCCATCACTTGTTGCAGCAGCCGGCGGTGGCGCGGCCGGAGGAGTCGCCCTCTGCCAGGGTGCGCCCGCTGCCCCCAGCCGCCGCCCCGCCGCCCGGCTCATTCTTCGGCAACTTCTTGGCTGCGGAGACACAGATCTGGTGTCAACACACACTGGCTGGGTTCAGGAGGAGATCCATGACAGTAATGCTGTGCAGCAGAGGAGTTTATTACACCTATACACATACTTTGGGGATGACCATGAACATACCAGGGGCAAAGGACATGAACAGCGGACAAACAAGCAACTGAGATATAAAGTCACTGGAATATATGTTACAAAATTACAATACAAATAATTACAGAAATTAACCAATACTATCCACAGTAACAACAATTCAGCAAAATGGGCCAGATAAGAGAACAGCTTTACGGGGGGACGAGCTATGTCTAGACTGTGGCATACACAGTAACATCAACACGAAAATTTGCTTGGTGACTCCAAAATCCGAAAAAATCAGCACCGGTATTAAGGAGAATGTGGCGCCTTCGCGCAATTGCAGACTGAAGTGGCTTTAGGGCTTTTGTTGAAAACACTGAACTCGGCCTTATTTCTGCTAAATAAAAATAGCTGAAGAGACTAATGTTCCCTAATATTCAATTTTCCTTTGCTAGACAGGAAATCGTCAGATCCGCATGTCGTCATGATCTGGCATCGCTTTTAGCCAGTTTGAAGCTTTCCATTTGTGCCGCAAAGGAATACGAATACAAACTGCGTTTTTAGCTAAAACTGTAGATATTAGTACCAATAGCTACACCTCTATTTCTATTTTTATTGATATGTTAAAAGTTGTTGATATGTTAAATATCAGCCATTCACGTTGGGGAAGTTGCAATGGTCACTAATGGCTTTCCCATGCCAAATGAACAGCCAGGGAAGATGGGATCGGAAGGGGATGCATTTGGACATTTTTCTCAGCGAATGGTAAGCTCTGGGACAAATGAAATATCAATCATGATTTCTCGGCATGCTCTAGTACATGATAATCTCACTTGGAATCCCACTACCAAGCTGCCACATCCCCTTTAAGCAGAAACGCATTAAGTTTCCGAGCGGCAGGGATGGACCAGTTCGTAGGCAAATAACAACAACGTGAGCGGTTCTGACCTACTCAGATATCTATTCATTCAGACTCCCGCACTTCACCCTAATCACGAACACGCTTAAGCTAACATCTAACGCTTCATACCCTTTGTTAATACATTCCACACATCCGAGCCAGCACACAGGTCTGCCCACCAATAGCGAGGAAGATCTCGTTGACGCTCATGGCGGTTTTGGCGGAGGTCTCCATGAAGAGGAGGCCGTTGTCCTCGGCGTAGGCCTGCGCCTCCTCGTACTCCACCATGCGCTTGTTGGCCAGGTCGGCCTTGTTGCCGGACAGCGCGATCACGATGTTGGGTGACGCCTGCCGCTGCAGCTCCTTCACCCACGTCTTGGCGCGCGCGAACGTGTCCTGGGAGACAGGAGCACCAGGTCATTTCCCTTACAGACGTCTCGGCTCTCGCCTGAACGTGTCCTGCAGTCCGCGTGGAGGTCCTACTAGGGCTCAGGCGGGGGCGAGGGAGGCATGGTGGTGAGCCAGGCACATTACAGCCGCATTTTTCTTTTTGTCTTTGCATTAGGGTTTGGAGATGAGCTTTCCCGGTGGTAACACAACTGGTGGTCCGGGCCGGATAGACCAGCATGGATCGGATCGGAAGGTGAGGCGGGGATACCCGGTTGATTGATTGTTTGGACTTAAGGGCGCGCCAGCCCTGGATGGTTATATAGCGCCCACTTCATTCTTAAAGGGAATGTGGCACCTTGGCCGAATCCCGCAATTTAGTGTAATCAGGGACATTTTTAGCCGTAAATCATGACAACGTCCATTATTTCTCTGAAATATGCACAATAAGCTTAATATTTTCATTCTAAAGTGTTCCTCTAGGGTAATAAATAAACCTCTGCCTGTGGATGACATCATAATCTGGCAACTACTGCCATATTCAATAGGCTTCAAGGGCTTCAATTGGCTGATTAATCACCATGACGTCAGCATGTCGTCACGCCAACAGCTGACAACTGTGACCGGCTGTTTGGGTACATTTTGGGTACACTTCAAATAGGATTTTAGCTTTTCACTATGGATATTTCGAGTTTCAAGACAAATAATGTACTGAGTACCGGGTTTTCCGGCATGATGTACAACATGGCTATCTCAATTAAAATCACGTTATAAATGTGCCACATTCCCTTTAATGTTCCGCCTGTTGAAAAAAATCCCTTGCAATTAAAAACGGGAATATCATCCATTCATATTCCAGTTGTTCTCATCACTTTTCATCATCATATTTGGGGTTTTAGGACGGGCGCGCCGCGCCCATCACAATGGATCAGAACACACACAAGAACACAAACAATGTACATCAGCGCTGATGCTATGGGGCAAATATTCCGCCTGGATCAAATATGATGGCGAAATTAATCGGGTTTAGGTAGTTCATCACGTGTTCAATCGCGTCTGCATCACGACCAATCAAGTCTGGCAGTATTAGTTCCCGCCATCGCGTGGGGAAACCCATGCATCTACGGCGGAATGGCGTGGGGGAGGGGGCAGGGGGGGCGGACGGTCCTGATAGCCTTGGTATCGCGGCAGTGCTGCACTTGTCACCAGAAAATACAGGCAGCCGATCCATTTCCGACGCGCTCGGGGCGACAGGAATTTGTGGGGTACCATAAATAATAATCATGGAAAACACATTTATTGAAACCACCACACTTTTCCAAAACATAATATTTTCTGCAGTGAGCCAGAGCCATACTACAATTTCGCGATTTCAGGTATAAAGCAGCAGCAAAATATCCCATGCATAAATGAAGTCCACACAGGGATTGTAAGATATTTTACGATGTGATGCCGCACAATTAGTTCCGCCCCTGTGCTCTGTTCGGTGGGTAACTTGCCAGTGAATGGGGGAAAACGGTGCGATGACTCACTCACACCAGCGCGGTAACGGTAGCGCGAGGAAGCATAGACATCGCTGCCGAACATCGGCTCATCACAGCCATCACCTGACAGTGGCGGATACAGACACATCCCCGGGGTGAGGAGTCGTCCAACACATCCCCCAGGGGTGAGGAGTGGTCCGACACATCCCCCAGGGGTGAGGAGTGGTTCCAACACATCCCCCGGGGGTGAGGAATAGTCCAAAATATCCCCCAGGGGTGAGGAGTGGTCCGATACATCCCCCAGGGGTGAGGAGTGGTCCGACACATCCCCCAGGGGTGATGATTGGTCCAACACATCCCCCAGAGGTGAGGAGTGGTCCAACACATCCCCAGAGATGAGGAGTGGTCCAACACATCCCCCAAGGGTGAGGATTGGTCCGACACATCCCCCGGGGGTGAGGAATAGTCCGACACATCCCCAGGGATGAAGAGTGGTCCGATACATCCCCCAGGGATGAGGATTGGTCCGACACATCCCCAGGGGTGAGGAGTGGTCCAACATATCACCCAGGGGCAGGGAATTTTTTTAAGAAAAGTCAGTGGGGGGAATTTCTTGTACTGGCCAATATAGTGTCTTCAAGGGGTGAGACACTATAATGGCACTATAATTTTGACACTATACTTTTCGCCAGACACTATAATTTTGAGGGGGTTTAATAAAACATCGACGCGTTAGTGTTAAAAAATGTTTCTCAATTATTTTAGTTATTCCAAGTCTAGAGATTATAGATGCTGCCCAGGGCTGCCAGTTTTTTTTCAGCGGAACAGGTCACAATGAGTTAGAAAAAGGGCCAAAGAGGGGCAATTTTCCCACTAAAATAGCCAAATAAACACCATAAAAACCAGATTTGAGGCTGAAACGAACCCTAGCGGTAGCCATAAAACCACAGAAAAACAGACATGTATCACTGTTTAAAACTAATTTTTGACAGTTTGATATTGACTTTACGCAATATTTTCAGCACACTACCCATCTAATAGGAAGCCAGGGGTGCCCTTCCAACACCGCGAGGCCATCGAATGATTTCATCCACATAACCAGAACATTTTTTTGGATCATCAATCACCCCCTCTCGACTTTGTGACCAAAAATTTCCTGATCTCAGTCAAAATGGGAGTAAGCAGGAAATTTTTATAAACAGCCGCTGCGGAAGGCAACGAGGAGCCCAAATTCGACAAGTTTTTGGTACTAACGTGGAAAGTTTGCTGTCAGCATCAGGTTGAAGTTTGGCTGGCCCCTCACTTTTTCCGGTGGCGACGCTTATGTATGCTACCACCACAATAATAAATAAAAAGGCTACGCACTTCATACCGCCACACCAGCAACCAGTCTTACGCTCTTTGACTACACCGTGTCCCGTCTAATCCACGAACGAGCTCATAGCACTGACAACTGACTGCGTGTGAAATGGAGCATCATGCAATGTCACGGTACTGGCTGGGATGTGGGCTTCCGGTCGGATAAAACAGGATGTTTGATTAGTTGTATGCCAGCGTTCTTCTTCAGAGTTGTGATTAGTTGATGCTGAGGCTGGTTTGCCGGGATTTCCCGTAAATACGCGCTTTGTTTCGTCTTCGCACGATGGAGTAGACAGCCACGGGTGGAAATTTCTTAACACAATTTTTGTGGATTGACAATTTGGGACCAGAAATAGAACAAAGTTATAATTATCGGGTGGTGTTCTGTCTTATTTTCTTTAGACGAGTCTGCATTTGGTCAATTTTAATTCATCTGTCTATTTCACTGGGGGGCAAATTTGCAGGCACTTGGGGGCATTTCAGCCGACTGAGGGGCAAATGGCCCCCAGTTAACATGTTAAAAAATGGCCTGCCCAGGGGCGAGAAGTGGTCGCAATCACTATTCCCTCTTCAAAGCTCTACAGAGGGTGACTAGCAGCCCAGGGACTTTTTGGAAGAGGTCGCCACGGCTTCCACCGGAGTTTTTTGTTGTTGAAAGGTAAACACAAATTGAACCAGCAAGAAATAAAATATAAAGCGGCACATAAGCTCAAAAATCAAGAGACTATCACTCACATCCATTCCTCAGGAAGATCATGTCCAACGTGTTACCCCCCCCGCGTATGCACATACACTGCCCCATATATAGAAGCATAGATACTATACCCATCCCCAGGGCAGGTGACTGGGTGGCGGATAAATACATTGACTACTTCGGTTCTTTCGGAGGCGGAGAGCATGACTCCTTTAGTTGCAATGGTTCCACATCGTCCACATTCCCTCCCCTCGCCCGCCACCAAATATCCAGCAATGGCGTAATAATTCACGGTCGGATGATACACATTTGTGTTTTGGGGTTTGCTGAAAACTGATGAAGGCTGAGGTTACGCCCCTGGACGGAACCAGCACGGTTAGCTGGTTCAGCCAATAGGCACCACCACCGCAGCTCTCTAAACCTTGAGCTCAGGACCACCGATCACAGTACTCTAGGGGGTTGGTCAAATGGCGTCGGAGGGGTAAGGGAAAGAAGCGAAGTTTGAGCTAGGGCAGCGTACAAACTCCTGCCTCTGGGTGGGCTCGAACCCACGACCCTCTGCAGAATGTGCAGAACCAGAGACAATCAGCTGCAGCTCTACAACCCAGGTTTCACGAACCACGACAATCCTAACTGGGGCACTCCGAACCAGGTCCTACCGCCAGTGCCAGTCATAACTGGGGCACTCCGAACCAGGTCTTACCGCCAGCGCCAGTCATGACTGGGGCACTCCGAACCAGGTCTTACCGCCAGCGCCAGTCATAACTGGGGCACTCCGAACCAGGTCTTACCGCCAGCGCCAGTCATGACTGGAGCACTCCGAACCAGGTCCTACCGCCAGTGCCAGTCATAACTGGGACACTCCGAACCAGGTCTTACCGCCAGTCATAACTGGGGCACTCCGAACCAGGTCTTACCGCCAGCGCCAGTCATAACTGGAGCACTCCGAGCCAGTGGCGGATCCAGGGGGGGCAAAAGGCATTTGCCCCCAAGCGGAAAAGCTCGGGGAAAAACAATGTTTTTGCCCCCCCAAAGCGATCGATCTCCTTTTTCCCAAACTCCTTTTAAAATTTATAAGCAAGGTTTTGGTACTTCAACTCTCAACTTCAAACAGAACAAGTTAAGTTCAGTGTAAGTACTGGGGGTTGAATAGGAAAAAAGTATCCCGAGCCAATACTTTGCATCCCGTAACGTTTTTTCAACTTTGGTTTGCCCCTCCCAAACCGACCGGATAGATCCACCACTGCTCCGAACCAGGTCTTACCACCAGCGCTAATCATAGCTGCGGCACTCCGAACCAGGTCTTACCGCCAGCGCCAGTCATGACTGCGGCACTCAGAACCAGGTCTTACCGCCAGCGCCAGTCTGACTGCGGCACTCAGAACCAGGTCTTACCGCCAGCGACCTACAGCTGCGGCATCACACCATCCAATCCGGGACTCACCGTCAGCGGCAATCAGAGCTGCAGAAATTCAACCCCGGTCTCAACACCTTCGACGATCCGAATTACCTGGTTCCTCCACCAAGTACTCATCTTTGTGTTGATAAACACTTTGATAATAGCGAAAAGGCCAGAGGTGAAATGATATCTGGCGGCCGGGGCTCTCCAAGGGAGCTGGATTAAAAGAAGACTGTAACTTTAATAACCATACCTTAGTTTTCGGCTGCCCCAAGTGATTACTGTGAACTTGTGTGACGTTTTTTTTTTAGATCACCAGCATTCATGCGCACCTTAGTAGCCCGAGTTTCGGCATATGAATTGTATATTTTTCGAAACTTTATCCTTATCCATTTCATTTCGTCAACGTTTGACCTCATACTATTTTTCAAGGATTTGCCCATTGCATCATAACTGAATATTTTTAACTTCTCATTTCCATGATTTCTGTGCATTCTTGCGTCCTTCACACTGCTTTCCTCACATAGAAACATGTACTTACCTTTTTGTGTCATGCATTCACGCGAATAGAGAGCGGCCTTTACCAATCAGTATTCAATCCAGATAAACCCATGGCCTTGATTCGACAAAACGTGTTTTGCTACAGGAACTAGCATGACTGTGGACTGGGAGACACGGGCATCAGACGGGGGCAGATGTTTACGACGTGAATGCAGCTCTTAACATGTTTACACGGTCGCCAACACCAATGACCCAAAACCGGGAGCGCAAGGTGAATAGGATTATCGGCCACGATCGCCACCAAAGAAACGGGCCCGGTCGCGCTAAGTATAATCTCACCGGACTGCAAGTGCCTAACAGTGAATAAATAGGACCACCACAGGCTTATACGTCCTTGTAAGAGAGAGATACTGGAAGACAAACGAGGACTTTGGCATCGGAGGCAGGTCGACCCACCCAGCCCAATGGTGACCGGTGGCTAGCTGTGTACCCCAAATACAGGCAGAGTGCAGCCAGCACAAACAGAAACAACTGGGCATTCAATGGGCGTACCCGGACAAATGATGGACATCCGGCCGTGCCGAACGCCCGATCAGACTTCTGCATGAAGCAAGCGGCACAGGGTGCAGTCAGGCACAGAACGGACGCCACAATCCAGCCGAGCAGGTCATCTTAAGGGAGGGGGCGAGGCTCACTGCACCACGGGGAATGGTGCCGTAGCTAAAGGCACCCGCTTCGAATCACGGCGCTACAGAGAAGCTTCGTTCCAACGAACGGAACTATGTCATCCTGAGCAAGTACTTAGGTAAATGTCCCGCATAACCTAAACGGAATGGTTCACTTTACCGAAATTCTAAAAACAGTAATTATGGAGAAAATCGGTCTGAGAGTAAGGAAAACACATTTTGTTACCAACTTCAAACCATCAACACAAAAATATGGTCTTTTGCCTTACTACCTTTACTTCTAAGCATCGCGTGTAATTGCGAATCTGGCTTCCTGCGGCGGCTTGCGGCACTAACGTTACAAAGGCGATGTCATTCGCTAAATTAAGCACGTGACATGCGCTGTCAGATAAAAAGGGATTCATTCATAGCTTTACATAGTAGAATAGCCTTCTTTATTTTGAACTTAACAATAATTGGGAATTTACGGAACACAAATTTTATACGAAGCTTTGGGTGAAATAACATCAAATCGGCCTCTCCCGACAGGGTAGTCTGCAAAACTACTATCTCAGTTCAACCCCCATTGTTATAGTGGAACACTACCGTTAGGATGAGAAAGAAGAAGGGAACGTTTTTGCAATACTCAGCCCAGACCTTTCTCGCCTCCGATAAAGGACCTTTCTCACGGACCGATTCGGCCGTACCAGACCACCTCTTCATACCATTGCGGTTATGCGAAAAACATTGGCGGTTACGAAGCAAACTAAACTCAAGCAAAAGCAAAGACAGGATCTTCGAAAGTTGTATGTGAAGAAAGGACGACAGCCCCGAGTGCTAATGACCGGGGCCTGGCTGCATCGCCCACAACACTGAGATCGCCTAGTGACACCTATTAAGTCGTCTGAACCAGTGCAGCTATGTAATGTCATTAGGCAGTAATTCCCGTGCTAGTGTGACTGACCAAACCGTGCCCTGAACACTTACGAACGGTGCCACAACGACTACTGAACAGCATTTGATTGCTATGTTCGTGAGCGAGGTGCAGCCCTTATGATATGCATTAGCCGCACCATGGCGTAGCAAAGGCAGGGATCTCGACGACGGCGGGCCCCGTGGCCGGAGAGCGCCAACAATCCTGTTAGCAAGGAAGCCCAGCCCCACCGTGACGTCACACCGGCGGATTGGTGACGTCATCAGTCGACGCAGCGGCGGCTCTATCGCAGAGATCAAAACACCAGACCCACACACATACACGGCTGCCGCCAGGTTAAACTGTTAACTGGGGCGTCCCAACCTGGTGGGGGCATCCACTCAGCAAAAAACTGGTTTCCCCAAAACAATCGTTGCAATAAAATCGGTAAAAGAGCAGACCTGAGGGACGAAAAGGTTACCTTTCGGTACTTATATGTGGCTGTGGCTCTCTTTGAAACAACAAAAACGCACGGCGCCAACATTTCTGGCAGATGGTACATAACACTTTAGTGATAAAGCATTTTCATCAGTGAGTCTGTCCCTGCCCCCTAAAAATCCACATTTAGGGTGCAAAAATGTCCCAGTTACAATTCGGTAGCAGTGCACTCGCCAAGGAGAAAGCAAACGCGTCAATATCATCCTCATTGAGAAATGTCGAAATATTGCCCATTGAATCAGAGGGCTGTGTCTTTCAACAAGTTTAGCCAGGTATTACAGCACGCTGTTTTTCCTCACAGATCTCCGTGTTCAGTCTGTGATAGCGAACAAACAACAAGGGTTGATGCCAGCACAAGGGCCGGGAAGTTCGCATGGGAGCCAAGTCTAGACATCGGGCGTTTGAAAAGACAAACGTCAACCTATCCTCCACTTTTTTCGGGAATGCCGTAGTCGAAAACATGATTATGTTTTAGACATTAAATTTCTTAGAAGCCGAGTTTTATAGAAAATATTCGCAACTCCAGCAATTTTAGTGAAATCAAAGCAACTGTTTACACTTCAGTGATAAAGTAATTCCATCTCTCAGCCTGCCCCTTCCCACCTAAGAATCCCCTTTACAGGTGCGAAACTGGCCCAGCCCCCCATCCAAACTGTCCATATACTTCCATCACCTCTAAATGTCCATCAGAGAGACAAACACTTTTCAATTCACTTGATGAACCAAAACAAAACGACGTATGCCAAGAAACGCGTCTTTTGACCGCTTTTTATCGTAGTTTGCAGTTCAGGGTGTACCGTTGCATCTTAAAATAAACTACTGGTTTTATTTCTCATAGAAACCAGTGATGCAAGAGCTGCCGAACTGGTGACCCAAAATTCAGAGCTACAACGGACCCCAAAAAATCAACATGCTTACATCATACACTTTTAGAAATAAATGTTTATACCATACCCATCAAAATAGATCTGCCTCTGGGCTTTTGAAGTGATACTGTTGAGCTATCATTTAGATCGTGCTGCCGAGTGGAGCGTACGCCGCACACACCTGTATACGCAGGATGGCAACAGCACCGACATATCAACAGCGTTCTGAAGGCGGTCGGCTTTTTAACCCTAGCCACAGTGCATGCGACGCATCGACTGTTTCAGCGTCGGACGCTCCCAGCCCACCCTAGTCAGCACACTCCCGCCAGACGAACTTCAACAGTGTGCTGAACCTGATCTGGAGCAAAATCCCAGCTGGTTCCACAACCAAACAACTCATATATGATATGCATGCGCCTCAAATTTGAAAAAAGCCTTTCATCCCCCAGCCATCTAAACGTTACAGAAATACTGGAAAGGCTTCAGGGCAGATGAGATTGCACTGGACCAGAAGAGAGCAGCCGGCTGTTGTGAAGAGCAGTGCTCATCGTGTTCGCAGATCCTCACAGGACCTCACCGGACCAATATCCACTTGAATGACGACAGAAACAAATACGAATAACATTAAGTAATCGCCAACCACAACAATGGCAGGGATGTTAGCTAAAAACTGTGAGAGGCATGCAAATATATAACTTCACTCAGAGCGGCTTCCTACCCAGGGCTGCAAATTTGGGTCGGTTACTTCCGAGAGAAGTGGAGAACCACTGTGAAATACGTAGTGCTCTTAACCCTGTAGTTAAAGCTTTCATCAAGGCTACCATCCCCAAATCAACCAATGAGAAGCTTGGACGGACTTCTTGTGACGTGAAAGCGATGGGTGTGAAATTAGGTGACCGACCAATTTCTTTGTTGGGGGGGAAGGGGGCTTATCGATACATTAACTGCCAGGGTTATACCAATGAGAACATTGAACGGACCTCTTGTGACGGGAAAGCGATTGGCCCAAGATCATGTGACCAAACAACACGAGTGTTTGGTGGGGAGGGGGGAGTATCAACGCACCAACCGCCAGGGTTGTATGGCATTGTCAACTCCTTCCCTGTTGAAAGGGTTTCTCGAAAGCCACATTGCTCCTTGTTCAGGGAATCCGCCGGGCCTTGAACCCGGGTCGGCCGCTTGGAACGCGAGTATACTAAGTACTACACAACCGCGCCCCCCAACATCTCGAACAAACAAAAGCAAACATGTGTATCCTTCGATGAGCGAAGTGACAGAGCGCATGGCATAAATACGACGAGTGAGTGCAGGGGCCGGGTCTCACTTGACTCTGGATGTCGTAGACGACGATGGCGGCCTGAGCGCCGCGGTAGTACATGGGCGCCAGACTGTGGTAGCGCTCCTGCCCGGCCGTGTCCCAGATCTCGAACTTCACCGTCGTCTCATCCAGACACACCGTCTGAGTCAAAAACGCCGCTGTCCGGCGCACGCCACAGGTCAGTTCACCCACGCTCCACCGGCACAGGGTCACAGGTCAGTTCAGCCACGCTCCACCGGCACAGGGTCACAGGTCAATTCACCCACACTCCACCGGCAACAGGGCCACAGGTCAGTTCACCCACACTCCACCGCCAGACAGGGCCACAGGTCAGTTCACCCACGCTCCACCGGCACAGACAGGGTCACAGGTCAGTTCACCCACGCTCCACCGGCACAGACAGGGGTCACAGGTCAGTTCACCCACGCTCCACCGCCAGACAGGGTCACAGGTCAGTTCACCCACGCTCCACCGGCACAGACAGGGTCACAGGTCAGTTCACCCACGCTCCACCGGCACAGGGTCACAGGTCAGTTCACCCACGCTCCACCGGCACAGACAGGGTCACAGGTCAGTTCACGCACGCTCCACCGGCACAGGGTCACAGGTCAGTTCACCCACGCTCCACCGGCACAGACAGGGTCACAGGTCAGTTCACCCACGCTCCACCGGCACAGACGCACAGGTCAGTTCACCCACGCTCCAACGGCAGTCACAGGTCATTTCACCCACGCTCCACCGCCAGACAGGGCCACAGGTCAGTTCACCCACGCTCCAACGTCACACGTCAGTTCACCCACGCTCCAACGTCACACGTCAGTTCACCCACGCTCCACCGCCAGACAGGGTCACAGGTCAGTTCAGCCATGCTCCACCGCCAAAGACAGGGTCACAGGTCCGTTCCTACAGCCCATGCCAGGATAGCGGGGTCAGCTCAACCACGATGCAGCGTCAGAAGCAGAGGTCAACTGAACCACCACCCGGTGGACACAGGCCACTCGACGCGTGAAACAGTGGAAGCCATCGACGTGAAAACCTGAGCAGGGTATCGCATAATACGACAAACATGAATGATAAGACTGTTTGGTAGAGACAAACTTACTGACCTTGTTTGCAGACATGTCCTATTCCTTGAAGGTTTTGTAACGAACTCTTCAAAGAACTTCAGAGGTTAGTCCCACTTTGTCTTCTCTTGACATCAACAATTTTCTTATTATCCCCCACACCAAAATACTAAGCTTTACGTGAAAAAAATGAAATCACATCCCCAAATATGACCCACATCTGAAATTAATATACAAAATGCATATCAGCTCATAGAATATACAAATGTTACCATCATATATCTCGAATATAAGAAATATCATATAAAACACAATGTCTCATTCAATAGCCCCCCCCGCCCCCAAAATAAAAAACTGCCGCCACCACTGATCCAGGGGCTTCTCCGGGCTGCCTCACCTCCAATTGTGCTCTCCTGGAACTCGTGGAACTGGCCCTTGACGAACCGCAACACCAGGCTGGACTTGCCCACGGCCGACTCGCCCAGCAGCACCAGCTTGAACTGGCAGATCTTGCCCTGCTGGCCACCGTTGGGCCGCTGTGCACCCCCTGCCCGGTTGGCCATCGCCACCTCCGCCGCTCGCTCGCTCGCCTCGGATGGGGGCCTGCCAGACAGACGCGATCTGGGAGCTCGGCACACGCGAACGGCGAGAGACAGGGGCGCCCCTCGACTATCGCCGCCACTGCGGTGAACCGGCTCTCAGCAATGGGCGTCAGAAAATAATACCGTGAACATATACTACGGACTGTGACCAGCAACAGCCCATCGGAAGGTTTGGGACGGAGTATCAGATTGTTTCAAATACTCTTGGGACTGGTATACCGCAGCTTTCTGCAGGGATTTCGATACGTTCAGGAAATTAAAACCTGGGGTGTGGTATCTAACCGTTAACACGAGCATTGACGGGGGCGGGTACCCACCCCCTCGGGTATTTCGGAGACAGCATAAAAACGGCGGCGCGTAGCGCCGCCGTACTTGGCATACCTTTTTCCTCATCATTTTTACAACTTTTGTCAAAATTTTAAGGTTAGGTCATCTCAGGTCAGGTCAGCAGTACAGGTCAAGTGACCTGACCTCAAAAAAGTTTAAGATAACATAAGTCGGAACAGGGTGAACTTATCCGATTGAAACTCATATCACACAATGGCCCCACCGAGTCCTCTAAAATATGTTCCGGTATTTTTTATATCGATAACCGAAGGTCAGGGATAAGCCATGACCTCTCCCTTGGAAATACATGGGAAAAATTATTTTAACTGAATAACTCAGTAATGAATAGAGATAGAGCATTTATTTTAACTACATTAGATTTGCCTCGTCATTGCAATTCTCATGATATGCACTTTACCAAATTTGGCCTTGACCTGACCTCAGGTCAGGTCAAATTCTTGATTTAACCTAGAAAGGTCATATTATATATCACTCGATTCGGTTTCCTGCGAGGATTCATATATATAGTGCAAATGGTTTTGCTCTGTCTTTACTTGTTCAGATGTAATGGCCGAAAAACTTCATTTACATTTTATCCCTATGACATTATGTTTTGACCTCTAGTGACTTTAAATGTGACCTGACAAAAAAAATGGTGCAAATATTTTCGATGGAAAAGTGGATGGGCTATCCAATACCGTTTACGTTTTTCGGTACCTAGCGCGGTTCTCGAGATCTTAGGGGGCGGGTACCCACCCCCGTCAAGGCGAAGGTGGCTCAGACCCGCGTCAATGCACGTGTTAAAATGGCTTAACAAAGCGGATCATAAACTGTTGAAAATTTGGTCCAACTATCCATGCCACTCTTAGCCGGGTGAAGCAAAAGCGCGCCGAAACTACTTTTGTCGCTTCAAGTGGTCAAATACTGTTTCTAATATTTTGGACCATACACACAGCTAGAGCATTCCAGCTTTAATATTGCCAAACAAGGACTATAAGATCACTAAAACATCTTCTTCTGATTCATGGAGGCATGAAGTACTTTTCTTTGTATTATTGACACCAAATATGCCTGAATACTCAAGAGGCACCGACCATTGTTGAGCTTGCCTCCCCTGATTTAATTATCGAAA
This sequence comes from Lepas anatifera, assembly GCA_034440635.1. Taxonomy (NCBI): domain Eukaryota; kingdom Metazoa; phylum Arthropoda; class Thecostraca; family Lepadidae; genus Lepas; species Lepas anatifera. Next base: position 546,059 of record JAOTON010002261.1, on the reverse strand, counting down.
AATAGCACAAGGACTCGTGTTGAAACTAATTGGCTTTATGCTCGATTTATTTTGCCTCCTATGCGTTTCCCTGCTGAAAACTCAACAAAACTTTGGCAGGGCAGCTGGAACAGTGAGAGCATGTACCTCCCAAATCCCACATAACATGCTGGATTAGTCATTGAAATTTCTGTAAAGACGAGGATTATTCTGCAGTCAATAGCACTTAATGGTTGGCATTGACTGGACCATCATCCACATGGGGCCTCAAACTTCATTCCCATTTCTGAAGGGTATTACCATTTTTGGAACCATCATTTTCCTTCTTGGAACCAGCATTCCCAATTATGGGTCATCCTTTCCATAACAAAGCGGATCATAAACTGTTGAAAATTTGGTCCAACTATCCATGCCACTCTTAGCCGGGTGAAGCAAAAGCGCGCCGAAACTACTTTTGTCGCTTCAAGTGGTCAAATACTGTTTCTAAAATTTTGGACCATACACACAGCTAGAGCATTCCAGCTTTAATATTGCCAAACAAGGACTATAAGATCACTAAAACATCTTCTTCTGATTCATGGAGGCATGAAGTACTTTTCTTTGTATTATTGACACCAAATATGCCTGAATACTCAAGAGGCACCGACCATTGTTGAGCTTGCCTCCCCTGATTTAATTATCGAAAAATAGCACAAGGACTCGTGTTGAAACTAATTGGCTTTATGCTCGATTTATTTTGCCTCCTATGCGTTTCCCTGCTGAAAACTCAACAAAACTTTGGCAGGGCAGCTGGAACAGTGAGAGCATATACCTCCCAAATCCCACATAACATGCTGGATTAGTCATTGAAATTTCTGTAAAGACGAGGATTATTCTGCAGTCAATAGCACTTAATGGTTGGCATTGACTGGACCATCATCCACATGGGGCCTCAAACTTCATTCCCATTTCTGAAGGGTATTACCATTTTTGGAACCATCATTTTCCTTCTTGGAACCAGCATTCCCAATTATGGGTCATCCTTTCCATAACTTTTGGGTACAAACCATTTTTGGGAACTCTGACATCAGCTTCCCCCACTGAAATGGAGATATCAAAATTCATATTAAGAGAATAATCATGCCTAAGTTCAAAGGAAATTCTGTCCCAGCCCAAAAAATTATGCCCCATTTAGAGCCGCATTTGGGCTGCCCCAACCATCTAGTCATGACAACAGGAGTGAATTCTGACTCCCTGTTTTCCAGTCAACTCAAGCCACCACGTAATTTGTTTCAGCAGATTTGTTAAGCTACCTGCCAAGTTCTGCAGACCAGACTCTGATTGCATTTTCCAGCCAACTTAGGCCACCACACAATTTATTTAGGTTATAGGCAAGCATGCAGGTTTTTAAATTCGAAATATTTCCTACCGAAATTATACATTATCGGAATTAGCAGGTTTCACTCTCTTTGTTCCAGTGGACATCGTCAAGAAATCCCTCACAATTCCTTATAAGTCAAAATGTTATGGGACGCGCCTAAATTCTCACGTATTTACCATTATACACACTGCATATCGTACTGCCACAGTCTGGGCGTTGCCGCTCATGTTTTAGGCGCGTACATACCAGAAACATTGCGAAATCGTACCGAATTCAAAGGTGCTCAAAATGACGGGCAAACTACACGTCCGCGAAACGACAGTCTGCAAACAAGGCGAGCGGATTTTAGTCCTGAGGAAGCCGCGGCGGTCGACGAAGGCTAAAGTGCCACCGGCAGATTTATTGCGCCGCAGGCCGTCTCGCTGAGTCGAGACAAGGTTAGGTCTACGTCAAGTTTGGCTATGTTATGATTCATGTAAAAATATTAATTTAGGAAGAAGAAATTGGCATCGGAAGGTTAGGTTTCCCGCAGGCCGACTTGCTGAATGAAGAATAGGACAAAATTGGAACCATCACTTGTTGGTACCAACACATTAGTACCACCAGGGAAGCAGAAGTCCCACACAAAACAGACCACCAGCAAAGATACTAATGTATTAATATTTAAATGAGGGTTCTACTCAGATTTGCTATCTCTTCATAATATTAATTTTTTCAACATTATGTACAATGAGACAATACATTTTTTGTCTCAGTTTAGACACTTCCGCCCACTTCAGCCGTGCAACGCAGGCTTGATGCAGCCGCAGAGCACCAAGAGTAAATAGGTATTTAGAGTTGCATTCTACAATTGGATCACATCTGGATTTGTTAATTAAAAAGCAGTCTTAAGATCAGACTGACACAGATCAATGGCTATCATCTGCATCTTTTATAAGTTTTTATTGCTGAAACCAGCATTCTTACCAATCACCTCTGTTTACAAGACAACTGATCCATGTAATAAACATAGTCTTAATGCCTACATATACACACTTTTCCCCAAATTTAGTACCAGTTTTTTGGCACATATGAACAGCATAACAAGGACACAAAGAACGTAAGGACTTTTGCAGACCTCGGATACATTTTGGAGTGCTGAAGCAAAGGAGGGTGATTGTCAGCTTTGGATGACAAACATGCATGAGCATGTAATGGATCATTTATGAGCAACATGAATGAAGAACATGTTAACTTATGCAGAACTTGGTAGATCTACCCAGTTTTGTGGTACTTTCCAGTGCTTATTCCAGTTCTAACTTCTACTTAATGTGGCACCTTGGTGCAATTTCAGACTGTGGTGGTTTCAGAGACAATCAATTTTAAAAATAGAGTTTTGCATAATTTTGGCTGAAAATGGCTAATAAGTACAATATCTTGTTAATCCACTGTTAGCAAAACAAGCCCCAAAATTAGCATGACATCATCATCACATTGTTGTATGAGCTGGCAATACTATGTGCCAGATTGAACTGGTTTCATTTGCTCCAAAAATGAAAATGAATTCAAATGAAGCATTTTCAGCTAAAGGAGGCTACCATTAGGAAAGTAAGGTGATACTTAACTAGTTAATAGCGCAAGACATACATATATACAATCAACAGTACCAAAATAATGTTTAGCACATGGGTTTTGACAATTTTCAAACACAAAAAATTTGTCTGCTCTGCACACACAATGGACATGACCATGATATCAGCAGAGGGTCAATTTTGCCTTTTTCTCAACAAATTTTAAGTTCTGGGATAAATTAAATATGACTTAGGTGGTTTCTCAACATGCCCAGTCTGCAAAAGGGCAGATTTTGATGCAATCTCGTAGAGGCAGCCTTGGGGCACACCATCAATTTGGGGCAGGTTTTACCCATTTTTTAGGCAGATTTGGAAAGCTTGGGGCAGAAACTTACACTTGGGGCAGCACTGACACACCAAGACAGACACAGAAGAACCAAAATATTGAGAAAAAGAACCAGAGTTTATTGTTTTCTAGTGACTTTCCTACTGTATACAACAAAAATGTATTCCCAGGTGGAAAGAAAATTCTGCCACAGCAGCCAAATGCATGCCCCCATTAAGGCAAGATTTGACCTGCCTCAAACACCTTGTCAAGAAGCCTGCCACAATCTACAGACTGGCCAGTGTGCAAAGTATGGCATTTTCAACGAGATACCGTCGGTGTGAGTGCCCTTGGAGACAGGACCGAGTGGTGCCAATTTTTATCAACCTGGTGCAAATTTGTGAGGTTAGTGACACTTAAACTAAACAAACAATGACTGAATAGCTATTAAGACACAGGAGGGGGCCTTATAAAAAGTCCTTAACTAACTGACTAATGATTGAGGTAGCATTGCATTGTAGGGGTAGGAATGGGTGCATTTTTTCCCTGGTATGTGGCAGATTGGTGTTAATTTTTGGAGGCTGGTGGTGTGAGAATTTTAGATGGCTGGTGCGACTCGTCTGGCCTGCTGCCATACTTTGCAGACTGGCAGACTGGCCCAACATTCTCTATTCCATGGCTATCTAAGTTCAAATCCCATTATCAAGGTGCTAGATTCTCTTGCAGACATCCAGAAAACTTGGCACTTAGCCACTAAAGAGATGAGATACTATGTCTTGCAAAACTATTATTCCCCACATAATTTGAAGAAATGCAAGATCTAAGCTATTTTCAATGGACATTTCAATTTGGACCTCCCCCCATCACAGCATTGAAAGGTGGATAAAGCATTAAGCTTCAGATATTTATCATGCAATTTCTGTAGAGATATGGCTCAATCCCCGCAACCTGTATGAAACAGCACTCATACTAAACTTAAAAATAAATTCTAAAATGTACAAAAGAATGATTGGTAAGGCAAGACGAAAGCGCCGCACACATTTAATCACTTAGGAAACGGTTCTCACACAAGAAATTCTTACACTTACCAACGAATTTAGGTCAGAACACTTTAACTGTAATAATTCCCCGGTTCCAAATCAATCCTTAATGAATATTTCCCTTGTTTACAGCCCACTCGCAAAAAACAGTCACGAACAACGCTTTCTCACGCCTCCCCAGCTGCGACATAAAGCTGCAAACTTTCAGCTTATGAAAGCTTACAAAGGAGCAAAGTGCATTTAGCAAATTATTACTGCAAGTCTTGCTGAAAAATTAAATTTTTCATTACGCCTGAAAATATTTCTTTTCATAAAAACAAATAAATATATGAGCACAATAAGTGAATCTCACAATTTGCACTACTAAAAGTCAGCACGGCAGTGCGATGGCGATGAGCAACAGCTTTCCGCTTGGCATCTGCATATCAAGTTCGATCTCAGGTTTATATGCAAAGCGTCTAATAATATATTGAAAGATAGCTTATAGGAAATAGTTTTCCCAGAGAACCTTACTATCTAGTCAGGCAATGCAGTGTTTCATGCCCGAAAAACAAAAGCATCACCCGCGCTACCTATATCTGTAGTGACCCTATTGCTTGGGCTCTACCGCCACCTGGTAAAATAGAAGTGACGTGGATGACCGCTGGGGCTGTCCATAGTTATGTTGCACACAAAATTACATAAGGATAAAGAAGTAGGTCTCATGAATTTGGAAATGTGACGGTTTTGGTCACCACTGGTATTTCGAATCCGGTGTGCGCTGCCCGGAGATGTGACCTTGACGGCACTGCGCCTGCATTGCTGAGTCTGGATTGAGAGTGAGACGATCATGTCAGGCCCTGTGTTGGGAAGCTGGAAACTGAGAACTGTGTTGGTTTCAGAATATAAGAAAAGCTGTGAACGCTGACCTAAGCATTTTAAAGAACGTTACATGGTGTCAGAAGTGCAAGATCCTCGCCATGCAAGCCACTTCTCGCGCTCCACCTGCCCTGGATCTTAATACGCCGGCGGCGGAGACGGCTTGGCGCCTGAAATGGCGCCGCTTGAGTATTATGCTACGGCAAATGAACTATCCGGTAAGCCAGTTGTAGTGCAAGAGGCAGTTTTCTTTAACACTGCCGGCCGAGACGCCCAGGAGGCGGCCTCTCACTTTGCTGGCTGGAAGCCCGGTGACGGGCTCGCGTCACTGCTTGTGCAATTTGAAGATTACTGCATTCCACGGCAGAATGTCATAATGGAGCGATACAAATTTTACCAGCGCGACCAACGCGCGGGTGAGTCTGTGGGTCAATTTGTCTCTGCACTTGGGAACCTAGCGGACACGTGCGAGTTTCCTGACCGGGATAGCATGATCCGCGACAGGATCTGCATTGGGGTTGCGCATTCGGGGATTCAAAAGGCTCTGCTTAAAAAGCCGAATCTGACGCTGGCGGAAGCGGTATCCATTGCTTCATCGGAGGAGGCTGCCGGGCGAGACCTCAGTGCCATGGGATGCAGTGCGGAGGCGGTGGATGTTGCCGCGGTGTCTCGTGACGTGAGAGTTTGGAAGTTTTGTGGCTGACGACACTTTCTTGCCCGCTCCCAGTGACCGGCATGGGGCAAGGCAGGGCAAGGCCTGTCGGGCATGCGTTGGTTTGAATCATTTTGCGGCAAGTTGCGCCGGTTTGGCCAGGCCCAAGGTAATAGAAAGAGAAAGAAAATGGCCAGGCCGCATTCCGTTCGCGCGCCGCGCGCGCCAGTCTCCCAGCCTACCGGGAATTCATCAGGTGATGGATTCAGCCATCCTCAGCAGGGCAGTTCTGCTCGCCCGTCCCCCCCTGTCAGCCGTTCCGAATATCGCTTCGCCGCCAGCCACCGCATGTAATGGAAGTTAGCAAGGTTCAGCACAGGTTCAGCACAGATCAGCACAGATTCATATTCAGTCCACGCTTAACTTATTACAAAAAAGAGTTATTTCGATCATAGAGGACAAAAAGAAACAAAAATAGTTTTTCGCATCATCTTTATCCCCAAAGATAATCAACCGTCATTTAGCAGCCAAGGAAAATTTTCGAATAGGCGGACTACTTCGATTTTCTTCAAAATTGGTATATAGCACCTTCATACCAGAAAGATAAATCTGGCTGAAGAAATGCCCGTTGCATTGATTAAGAGGGCCCCAAAGGGCCTCGAATTTTCAAACAATACCACCAATAAATACAAAAACAACAATAACCTATCATATGAAAGGGCTCGTTTTCCCAAAGATAATCCAACCATCATTTAGTCATGGGGCCCATAAGGGCCCACTAACAAAATTTTGCGAATAGGGCGGACTACTACGATTTTCTTCAAAATTGGTATATAGCACCTCATACAGAAGGATAAATCGCAAAGAACATGCCCGTTGCATTGATTAAGAGGCCCTAAAGGGCCTCGAATTTCAAAAACCAATTATCCACCAATAAATACAAAAAATCAACAATGATACCTATCATATGAAAGGGTTCGTTTTCCAAAGATAATCCAACCATCATTTAGTCATGGGGCCCATAAGGGCCCCACTAGGCACTAAAATTTTCGAATAGGGCGGACACTTCGATTTTCTTCAAAATTGGTAATAGCACCTTCATACCAGAAGGATAAATCGGCTTCAGCTCAAAAACAGCTTCTCATAAGAAAGTAATCACCAAACCGGGCGCCGCCAAGATCAGGGGCGACCGCGCACCGGGGAGGCAATTTGACATATCGGACCGACAGCATTACGACGATACCAAAATTTAGGGACGTCCCTCCCGGTGGCCAACAGGGGGAGTGTCCCCTGTCCCCCGCTTGGCGCCCAGACCAAACACCACACACCCCCCCAATCCAGTAACGTTACACAACTGAACAATAGATAGTAAAAAACAATAACCCCAGATAAATCACCGTCGTGGATATATAATACGACATATATTAGCATACTTAAATAGGCGCGCAGAATGTTATCGAAATCCCATACATCCTTACCTTCCCCACCTAACACCTACTAAGTAAAGGTAAAGAATTCACGCCTGATGGATTTCAGTTGATTTTTCGTATGATTGAAGATAATTGTTTTTGAATATTCGAGGCCCCTTAGGCCCCTTTATCAAACAACGGGCATGTTTTAGCCAATTGTCCTCGGTAAAGGTCATATACCAATTTAAAAAACAGAGTCCGCCCTATTCGCCAAAATTTCAGTGAGTCCCCACGAACAAATATGGTGGCTATCTTGAAAAAGCCTCAATGATAGCATATGATATGGTACTGTCCTATTGATTGGTGGATAATAGGTATTTGAAAATTCGAGGCCCCTTAGGGCCCCTCGTAATCAATGCAACGGGCATAATCTCAGCCAGATTTATCCTTCTGGTATGAAGGTGCTATATACCAATTTGAAAAAATCAAGTGTCGCCCAATTCCAAAATTTCAATGTGCCTAGTGGCCCCTATGGGCCCCATGACTAAAATATGTTGGATTATCTCTGGGAAAACGAGCTCTTCATAGGATAGATATCATTGGATGATTTTTTGTATTTATTGGTGGATAATTGGTTTTGAAAATTCGAGGCCCCTTTAGGGCCCCTCTTAATCAATGCAACGGGCATGTTCTTCAGCCAGATTTATCCTTCTGGTATGAAGGTCTATAACCAATTTTGAAAAAATCAAGTAGTCCGCCCTATTCGCCAAAATTTCAAAGTGCCTAAGGCCCCTATGGGCCCCATGACTAAAATGATGGTTGGATTGTCTTTGGGAAAACGAGCTCTTCACATGATAGGTATTATTGGATGATTTTTTGTATTTATTGGTGGATAATTGGTTTTGAAAATTCGAGGCCCCTTTAGGGCCCCTCCTAATCAATGCAACGGGCATAATCTCAGCCAGACTTATCCTTCGGTATGAAGGTGCTATATACCAATTTTGAAAAATCAAGTAGTCTGCCCAATTCGCCAAAATTTTCAATGTCCCTAGTGGCCCCTAGGGCCCCATGACTAAAATGATGGTTATTATCTCTGGGAAAACGAGCTCTTTCATAGGATAGATATCATTGTATGATTTTTGTATTTATTGGTGGATAATTGGTTTTGAAAATTCGAGGCCCCTTTAGGGCCCTCTTAATCAATGCAACGGCATGTTCTTCAGCCAGATTTATCCTTCTGGTATGAAGGTGCTATATACCAATTTGAGAAAATCGAAGTAGTCCGCCCTATTCGCCAAAATTTCAAGTCCCTAGTGGGCCCCTATGGGCCCCATACTAAAATATGGTTGGATTGTCTTTGGGAAAACGAGCTCTTCACATGATAGGTATTATTGGATGATTTTTTGTATTTATTGGTGGATAATTGGTTTTGAAAATTCGAGGCCCCTTTAGGGCCCCTCTTAACAATGCAACGGGCATGTTCTTCAGCCAGATTTATCCTTCTGATATGAAGGTGCTATATACCAATTTTGAAAAAATCAAGTAGTCCGCCCTATTCGCCAAAATTTTCAGTCCTAGTGGGTATGGGCCCCATGACTAAATATGGTTGGATTATCTTTGGGAAAACGAGCTCTTTCATATGATAGGTATTATTGGATGATTTTGTATTTATTGGTGGATAATTGGTTTTGAAAATTCGAGGCCCCTTAGGCCCCTTTTAATCAATGCAACGGGCATGTTCTTCAGCCAGATTTATCCTCTGGTATGAGGTGCTATATACCAATTTGAAGAAAATCGAAGTAGTCCGCCCTATTCGCCAAAATTTCAAAGAGTGGCCCCTATGGGCCCCATGACTAAAATATGGTTGGATTATCTTGGGAAAACGGGCTCTTTCAATGATAGGTATCATTGGATGATTTTTTGTATTTATTGGTGGATAATTGGGTTTGAAAATTCGAGGCCCCTTTAGGGCCCCTCTTAATCAATGCAACGGGCATGTTCTTCAGCCAGATTTATCCTTCTGGTATGAAGGTGCTATATACCAATTTGAAGAAAATCGAAGTAGTCCGCCCTATTCGCCAAAATTTTCAAAGTGCCTAGTGGCCCCTATGCCCCATGACTAAAATGATGAATGGATTATCTTGGGAAAACGAGCTCTTCATATGATAGGTATTATTGGATGATTTTTTGTATTTATTGGTGGATAATTGGTTTTGAAAATTCGAGGCCCCTTTAGGGCCCCTCTTAATCAATCAACGGGCATGTTCTTCAGCCAGATTTATCCTTCTGGTATGAAGGTGCTATATACCAATTTTGAAAAAATCGAAGTAGTCCGCCCTATTCGCCAAAATTTTCAAAGTCCCTAGTGGGGCCCCTATGGCCACATACTAAAATATGGATGGATTATCTGTGAGGAAAAGATGATGCAAAACATATTTTTGTTTCTTTTGTGTCCTCTATGATCAGAAATAACTCTTTTGTAATAAGTTAAGCGTTGACTGAATATAATCTGTCTGAATCTGTCGAACCTGCAACTTCCGTTACATAGCCACCGCGCCGGCGTCCGGCGCGCCCTCTTGGGCGCGCCTCTGCACGATGCAAGATACCTTTACTTAAAGGTACGTTCAAGAGGGATTCCACCACGCCCGAGTGACGTCACATAGGCGTGAAGGAATTCCTTCACCATTGAGCCGCGTGTTCAATTGCTGCTGATGACACTTTCCGCTTACGAATTTGTGAGAATACACAGTAATCTCCTTGAAGGACGTGGATGGTGTCAAATGTTGTGACCCCTCCATACTGGAACTTTGCTGACGTCACACCGTAGGATTTGATACGTCTGCCGTCTGCAGCTTTAGGGTTCTCAGTTGGAGGCAGAATGTTGTCTATGCTGCTTCCGATTTCTTTCAGGAAGTCCACGCCAGCCACAGTGATGTCTGCCCCACTATCAGGGAGAGCTGACACCGTCACTGATGAGGGCTGATGCGGGCAGGTAACAGTGAGTTGAACCCTTGGGGCGCTAGCACGCGATGTTGAAGCGACAATGGCTGAGGTGTAAGAACCAGAGCCGACGTCAGGCTTGTTCCGTGGGGCACCTCGGACGGCTGACGGCTTCTCTTGTCCACTACGGCAGACAGATTGAAAATGGCCGGATTTGCCACAGCCGTGACAAGTCCTTCCACGGGCTGGGCCAGCTGATGGAGTGCGGTGGCCTCCACCACAGTTCCGACACGGTCGTTTAAGCAGGTCATCTTTTGATGATTTCCCCCTCTGAAAGCACTGCGGTGTTTGATGATGGCGCGCCACTTGGCAGGCACTGGCTGCAGCGTGCTCTCCGACGATGGCGGTGACGTCACGGCTGGCAGCCTCCTCAGCGCGGCAGAGCTCAATGGCGCTGGCGAGTGTGAGATCGGGAACAGCACACAGCTTTTTGATGACTGTTGCGTCCCGCAGTCCCACCACGATGCGGTCTCGGAAGTGGCTGTCCCTGCAGCTGTCGCAGAACTTGCAGGTCGCTGACAGCTCACGAAGGGCGACTAAAAAGTCCTCCAAGGATTCACCCTCCAACTGGCACCGCATGTTGAAGTTGTGCCGCTCAATTACCTCGTTAACTTGCCCGAGGGCGTAGATACGGAGGTGTTTCAGGACTGAGTCGAGAGTTCTTTGATCATCTGGAATGTCGAAGTTCCGTACTATACGGAGTGCGTCATCACTCAAACAGGCACGAAGCTTTGCCATTTGAATGGGACGACTGGGGATGAGGTGGCTTAGTGGATAGCACCCTTGTCTTCTAAGCCATCGATCCCGGGTTCAAGTCCCGGCGGAGCCTCTGAATAAGTCGATCTGATCCCCAAAATCCCTTCCAACAGGGTGAGAGTTGGCGACGCCGTATGACCCTGGCAGTTGGTGCGTCGTTAAACCCCAACAATTATTATTAGAATGGGACGACTGGCGCTTTGAAGATTGGTGAGAAGAACGTAATCATCCCACCTATCCTTCCAGGTGATCCAGGCATTGCCTCTGTCCAGGCTCAGGTCTAATCGCCCTGGGGGAATGGCCCTGTCCACGCTGGGAACGAAAACAGCAGCAGGGGCGGCTTCAAGGGCGGGCGGGGCGGGGGCGGAAAACGGTTGGCTCTGTTCCAGACGCTGGCGGAGAATAGCGAGTTCGTCTCGAAGACTTAGCTCGGCGTCGTCAGGCTTCATAGCAGCAGGCTGCGCCATGTTTGCGTCTCCAAAGAGTGGACGCTCTTCTGAGAGTGTATTCTGCGATACCAGTTTGCAAGCGGACGTCCGACACCCGGCCCAGCCGGCCGAACACTGACACGCACCGGCCGGGGTTGAGTGTACCTTGACCCCGGCCGGGCCACACTCCGACTCGGCCGCCTATTGGCTGACCGTGACACGGCAGCCCTGCCGGCGGCGGAATGGCATAGCCGGCTGCAGGCGTCACACTCACACACGCTCAATCAGCTTGTTAACCGTCAGGCTAGAGTAATAAGATGGTTAGGAGTTAGAACAGTCATGGTACTCGTGGACTTTTCGCGGGCCTTCGACAGGACCTGGAAGACAGGCATCATCTATAAGCTCGCTGTCGTGGGCCTGCCGCGCTGCTGCACTGCCTGGTTCCGTGCCTTTCTCTCTGATCGCCAGGCGTGCGTCAAATACAACGGCAAGTGTGGCCGTTTCCGCTGTCTAAGGGAGGGAACGCCGCAGGGTGCGGTCACCTCGCCAACACTCTTCCTATCATACATCAACGATCTGCCCACCCACAGGCCCGGAGACGTCCAAACCTCTCTCTTCGCGGACGACCTGGCGATTTGGGCCTCTGACAAGTCGATCGTTAGAGCAGAAGAGAGGGTACAGCGAGCACTCGATAACCTCCTTGACTGGGCTGATGAGTGGAAGATGATGGTCAGCAGGGAGAAGACGGTGGGCACTATCTTCACCCTGGACCCAGCGGAGGCCCGTAAAGAGTGTGCCTTAACCCTCGGCACCTCCCAACTCCGACATGAGACTACACCAACATTTCTGGGGATCAAGTATGATAGAACCCTGTCTTTCCACCAGCACACAGAACACCTGAAAGGCAAAATGAAGAGGAGGAATGCTACTCTGCGAGCTCTCAGCGGCAAAAGCTTGGGTGCAGGGGCGTCTGACCTCAGCACTACCTACCTGGCTTTCGTCAGGTCATGTGCCGACTACGCAGCGGGAGGCTGGATGGCAGGGGTAGCAGCATCCAACTTGGAGCAGCTGGAGGTGGTACAGCGGCAGGCCTGTCGCACTATCACGGGTTGTCTACGGTCCACCCCTGTTACAGCCCTAGAACGAGAGGCCGATGTAACGCCCTTTCACATCCGGCGGCATGAACTGGCAGCTGTTGTCGTACAGCGCCACATCAGGGGCTTTCCCGGAGACCCCCTCCAGCCGATTCTGCTCTCAGAACGCCCACGACAGCGACTCCGTCAGGATCGAGGTTGGGCCGACGCCGGCCTGGCAAAGTCCGTTGACGCAGGTCTGGCTGACCTCCCTGTGGATCCATTACAGGTGATTCCACCGGCCGCGCCATGGGAACCTCTCCCTCAAGTCATCGACATCCGTCCCACCCTGCTCACGGCCACCAGCAGGACAGACCCAGCAGAGACCCGCCTAGCGGCTGCACAGGCAACTCTCGACCGACTGCCTCCCGCGGACGTGACGATCTACACCGACGGCTCCGCTACGGATGGCACTGAGTTTGGGGGAGGTGGAGCAGTAGTGATGCAAGGAGATCACCAAATGGAACACCTTAAAGTACCTGCCGGTAGGTCCACCTCGAGCTACAGAGCAGAAATGGCGGCCTTGGATGCCGCCCTTGAGTTTCTCCATACTGTGGTGGAAGACTGGAGACCTGCCGAGGTGAGAGTGTGCACCGACTCCCAGTCAGCTCTCTCCAAATTAGCTGAGGGCCCCGTTGCCCAGGCAGACACTCTCTCAAGCTCTGTGTGGCGGCACCTGAAAACACTAGCACGCAGGGGACCACACATCACCCTGCAGTGGGTGCCTGGACATGCCGGGCTACCGGGGAACGAATTGGCCGATGAGGTAGCACGTGACGCGGCGAACCTGGATCAAAGTCAGGCTCTTTGTTCCTTCTCGTTACGGACTGTGCCCTGATTCAACCGCGTGATAATGCATATAATTGTTATTGTTAATTGTTAACATTATGAGTGCCTCCTGCCTGCCTCCTTCCGCCGGCCCTTCTTTTTTCCGCTGCTGACCGCTTCGCCGCTCCCCGAACCCCGCCCCCCCCATTCGTTCTACACCTCTCGACCGGGCGCGCGCCGGCCGATGTCTCGGTGGCATCCACTACAACTCTGCTCGGTATTACTCAGAAACACGCACAAGAGGTCTGCGACTATATAGCACACGACGTTAGGCCGGCGCTTAAAGGCAAGCGCAAACCTAACAGGAAGAGTTGGCGACGCCATAACCTGGCAGTGGTGCGTGATAGCCAAAATTATTTGGTCTGCGACTACGGCAGGGCACATAATTCACTCGCACAACACTACTGATTCTTTTTTGCATTCTTTCACTTCACTTTTTTACGTTATTTTATTTTATTTACTCCCTGCTCCCGGGATATATCTGGATGCGGCGGTCCCGCACAGTTCCTGCTAAATCCCTTCCTCGGGCTGGCGGTGAAATGCACGTATTCCTGCCGCCTGCACGATGTCATGACTCCTGATGACCTGCCATTGTCACCCTCAGGAGCTGGTCGGGAGATGAGTGAGGTCGGGTGATGATAATCATGGTACTAAATCGCTCTTTACCTCCGTAACGTCTACGACGAAAGTGTTCCCTTTTTGGCTTTTTAATGCCCCCCCCCATTGTGTGCGTATTGCGGTTGCGCACGTATATATGTGCTTGTTTGTTGTTGTAATAAACGTATGCTCATATAGATTTCCAATCGGCCAAAGGCTGCCTCCGTCGATATGTCCACAAAAATGGACGGAACACATAGCACCAACTCGCTATGCGCAAAAGTGCGGCACCAGACGCCCTACTCTAGGAGACCGCCAGGGTCTCTCACGAAGGGAAAGTGTTGAGGTGGCGCGGTTAAGCACCGGTCATTCTCTTATTCTTCGCCACTACCGAAAAGCGGATTGGACTAGATCATGAGGCTACCTGCCCAGAGTGCAATGAGGAGGAGGAAACTCCACGACACTTGCTGACCCTGTGCCCTGTGCGCGCCATCCTACGTCGGGATATATTCGGCCGGGACGACCCAACCATTCAGGAGGCCCTGGCCGACCGGCCCCGGCTTGTGATCTTCCTCCGACGATTGGGGCGCCTATAACGAGGCGCCCTCCATATGAATACCCTTTATTCGACGGCCGGAAAAATCATCATCATCACTCCAAAGGAGCAAACATCATGGTGAAGAGCCAGGAACAGCTGCGGAACTTGTTGGGTGGCAAGCTCCCGGAGCTACCTGATCGTCGAAGGCAGCAGCGCGGCTGGCGGTCGGGAGACCGGTGCGACCAGCTGCGACGTGGCCCGCGCCCGGCTCCGGGGTCGTGGTCTGGCGGCCGTCTGTTCGGCCCGGCGTCTACGGCGGAGGGGACCCGCCGCTCTCCGGAGGCGACGGGAGGCTCCCGGTCGGGGCCCGTCGTAGGTGCGGTGGAGAGTTTCCAGGCGGCGACTCCGGGAGGGCAGACGGAGGCGGGACATGGAGCGACAATGGACGCTGGTGGTGATGATGCAGCTGCGGTTCATGATGGAGCGAGGTCTCTCGTGAACTCAGGCAAATAATCAGGATAGGTGTTGATGGATTCAGTAAAACATAATGCTGCGAGTTAGTGAATTCGAACGAAACTGGTGTTTGTAATTGTATGTTATATGTGTGCGTTTGCATGGCTGCACGGGGGTATTTCGAGTCTCATGTGTCGTAATCACGGGTAGTTGTCATGCAGATGGTGCCGGACCTCTCGTGTCGCAGGAAAACACAGGACATCGCGTTTTTTCAGTCCACTTAGTCTGAAAATCACCACTGGAGTTGGTATTCGGCTTCAATCTGCGTTGGAGATTGGTAACTGGGTATTTCCTACTCTGCGGGTTTGCATCTTACTGGTCTCTTTCTATATTACTGCTATGGGGTGGTTGATACATAATATAATCGTCATATCTTGCAACTCTCATCATCGTGCATCTGGAAATGTATTGGCATTTACCCAGCTGGAAATAATTTGAGTAATCATCCGGAATTTATCTTTGTGTCTTAAAGGGTTGTCGCCGTATAGCTTGTGTAATTATTAAGCCCGTAAAGCCAATAGAAACATTACTTTAAGCTGGAGCATGGACATAGTTGATTGAGAATCCATTTGCTGAACTTTATGGTATAGCCAGAAGATTGTGATGTAATGTTTTGAATAATGAAATTGATGTGTGACAGGATACTTGCCATACGAATAAAATAGGTGAATCTATCAGCAGCTCATAACGCTGTGTCCCGGGCTCCTCGGCGGCCGCCCGCGCGACATCTCTCGGGCTCAACGTTTGGTCGGCGCACAACCTTCCGACAGCACATCCCAGATGCACCTCCGTGGGCGGCCGCCGGGGATCCTGGCTTCTCTCGTCAAAGAGAACTGTAAGTTGATGTTCATTCTTATGTTATTGACTCTAATGTGCACTGTTCATCAACAGAGTGTCGGTGTGTGTTTTGCGTGTAAGGCTGCATAATCCGATAGCCGAGGCCATGTTGGTCGGAATCACGTCCTGTGTTAGATGACCTGAGCAGCATAGGTACATTTGTTCAATTGTAATTTGGCAGCAGATACTATAAGCGCCTCGGTCGCACGCTGGCTGCCCGGGGCCCCGTCCTCGTGTCTGGCGGGGTCAGTGTTAACACAAAATGATGTTTAGTGAGGGAGGGGGGTTAGGAAAGCATGGCTGGGGTGGAGAGCTAAAAATGTCGTTTGGTGGCTGGTGTGGTGGGCAGGGAGGAAAGACAAAACTAGTACAGAGCAGGTATTTAAGCCTCAGCTTGTCGATGCGTAGATTACGAACCCAAAGTATTTATTTTTTCGTCTTTGTAAATGCAAGATTCAAGGATTTTGTTGTGCTAAATCGTCGAGCCGGTCACAATGGAAACTCTAATTTAGTCAACTAATGGTAGGTGGTGCTAGCTATGTTCCACTCCGCATATCCCATCTCTGGTCATCACGTGATAAAATCTTCATGCGGCTCGTTCAAAATAGCTCCAATGGGATGAGAGTTTATGACTTGAATTGGATGAGATACTTTAAATAAAATGCCAGAGCTGAAGGTCTTAACCTTTAACGTTAGAGGTTTGCGTCAGGTAACGAAAAGACGCTCCATTTTCCGGTTCCTTTATGTTAACTTTCCGAATTATGTGGTAGTGTTACAGGAAACTCATTCAAACGGAAATGACAACACCTTTTGGCAGAGAGAATGGGAAGTCAAATTATTTTTTTCCCATGGTCGCAGTGGTAGCGAATGTGGTGTAGCTGTGCTCATGCCGAAATCATTGCAAGGTACCTGCACAGTAAATTCCACTCACATAGATGAAAACGGACGACTTTTGATTTTGGATTTGGCGTTTGAAAATTGTTGTGTTAAGTTCATAGCAGTATATGCACCCACTCAGAACAAACAGAGAGACCAACTAGAATTTTTCACTTTGTTAAATGATAAAATTGAATCTTTGTCTGACGTCCAGAGAAAGGCTATCTGTTAATTTGCGGTGGCATGAATGCACATCTAACGGAACGAGAAACAAGTAATGCGAGATTCCGTCCATCTAATGCATCAAAAAAGCTTAACAACATTCTTCAGGAGCATGATTTGACAGACTTGTGGCGACACAAGAATCCTGAATTGACCCGCTGCACATGGAAACGGCTAACAGCTCCTGTGCAGCAATCGCGAATCGATTATATTTTTGGAGGCAGACGTATTATTTCTAATCATGTTGTGAATAGGTCCGAAATTAAACCATCAATCTTAAGCGATCACAGTATAGTAACTGCCGAAATTGTTATTTTCGATTCAAACAAGGGCCCTGGGCTTTTTTGCTTCAGAAACGATCTCCTTCAAGATAGCAAGTTCATCCATTTAGCCAAGTTAGAGATGCAAAAGGCAACGACAGTAGAGGAGGTATATTGCGGAATTTCTGATTTGGGTTTAAAGCTAGAACTGCTCTCAAGCAGCATTCGAGTCATCAGTATCAGGAGATGGAAAGAAATTGGGAAAGAAAGGCGTAAAGAGAATGAAAAATTTATGCTAATATTAGAAAAATGTGAGAGCCAAATGGCTACAAACCCCAGTGACGAACTCATACAGCAGTACCAATAGCTGAAAAATGTAGTGAACGACATAGAGGAGGAGAAGGGAAAGAGGGCAATGGTGTTCAGTGGGGCTCGATGGATAGAGGAGGGAGAGCGGCCCACGAAATATTTCCTGAATTTGAGCCGGGACAGAAAAATGAAAAAGGAGGTTAACGTTCTTCAGACTGATGATAACAGGTTAGTTACCGGGAATAAGAAATATACTAAAATTTTTGTAGGGATTATTTTAAAAATTTATATTCCACCACACAAAACAATTTGATCGATGACAGTCACTCACTTTGCAGAGAATTTTTAGGGACTTTAGATTTCCCGCAACTGACCGATGAGGATCGCGCTTTGACCGATGCCCCTATAACAAACATTGAGTGTAAAGCAGCGCTTGATGTTATGGCAAATAATAAGTCTCCCTCAGTTTCAGGATTCTCAAAGGAATTTTTTCAGTTCTTCTGGCTTGACTTGGAAACTATTTTAATGAACTATATTAATCAAGCAAAGTCACAGGGTCATTTTTTCGTCACGCAGAGAAGGGCTGTCATTACCATGATACCAAAAAAGGAGATAAAAAGTTGAAGAACAAAAGAGCAATTTGCCTGTTAGATATTGTTTATAAAATCGTGGCTAAAGTGTTAGCCAACAGAATCATGCGGGTAATACCAAAACTAGTTGTACCGAACCAAACAGGTTCAATTCGTGGCAGGAATATAGGATTTAACTTAAGAATGATAGATGACGTTATAAAATATTCTAACAGAGTTAATTTGAATGGAATATTAATTGCTCTGGATTTTCAAAACGCGTTCAACACGGTTGAGCATGGTTTCATCTACGATACCTTAAGAACATTTGGCTTTGGTTCGCTTTTCATCCAGTGGATCCAGCTTTTGGATAAAGACGGGGATGAGGTGGCTTAGTGGATAGCACCCTTGTCTTCTAAGCCACCGGTCCCGGGTTCAAGTCCCGGCGGAGCCTCTGAATAAGTCGATCTGATCCCCAAAATCCCTTCCAACAGGGTGAGAGTTGGCAACGCCGTATGACCCTGGCAGTTGGTGCATCGTTAAACCCCAACAATTATTATTTTGCATAAAGACACTGAACTTGCAATCATTAACAACGGCTATACATCACATTGTTTCAATCCTTCGCGAGGATTACAGCAAGGGTGCCCATCATCTAGTTTATTGTTTTGTCTGGTGGTAGAAATATTAGCAATCAAAATTAGAGCATCCGAAAACGTTAGAGGGATAAAAGTGTCTCAAGTAGAGTCAAAAATCTCTCAATACATCGATGATACGACACTTTTTGTCGACAACGCAGATTCAGCCGAAAACGCACTTGAGATCATAAACAACTTTGGAAAAATTTCAGGTCTTCAGCTAAACCTAGAAAAATCTCAATTCATGTGGCTCGGTGCTAGCAAGTGTTCTTGTCACGAAATTTGCGGTGCAGCGCCCTCAAAACAGGTCAAAATTCTAGGTATACAATTCAGTGCCTCGGAAAACTGCGACGAATATAACATTCAACCAATTGTGGGAAAATACAAAACACTCTAAATCAGTGGTCACAGCGAGATTTAACATTAAAAGGAAAGATTACTATTGCTAAATCTCTCATTATTTCAAGACTGATTTATATCACTTCCGTTGTATCGATTAACCAGAAATGTCTCGACATGATACAGTCGAAAATTATGAGGTTTATCTGGAGAGGGCGACCATCTAAAGTATCTCGCGATGTTCTGTTCCAAGACACCGCAAGTGGTGGCATGAATTCGCCCAATGTCTAAAGTATTTATCGTAGCATACGAGTTTCATGGTTCGGCAAATTATTCGCTAACAAGGATCTGGTGTCGTCTAGAATACTTCTGAACCGGTTGGGGTTAAAATACGAGCACATTCTACACATGAATTATGGCGATACTTGGATAAAAACTACGAGAATATCTTCATTCTATACAGAAATGCTCAGATGGTTGAGAGAATGTCTCCCGGTGAAAGAACCTACCAATGGCACAGAAATTCGAATGCAATTAATTTGGAACAATGTTGCGATCCGTGTGGGTGGAAAGCCTATTTTTTCTCTTGCACTTTATAGACGAGACATTATTTTAGTCGACGATCTTTTCGATAATGAAGGGCAAGCCTATAGCTATGAGCAGTTTAAACAAAGTTACCCTGGACTAAAGTTAAATAGGCTGGTATAAATGAGTTGGTATCAGGCTATGCCTTTACAATGGAGACGTTGGCTTGCTGGGAGTGAAAGATTAAGCCCTGAAAATAGACTCACAAAACCAACTGTACACATAAAGAACAAGGAAGTTAATATGAAATTTATTAGTTCAAAATTCTTTCGTAGCAAATGGTTACGAGAGGTCACACCAAGTGCACAAATAAGATGGACAAATGAGGCGATAAATTTTGGCGATAATTGGAAAATGGTATCTTTAGTACCATTTAGGATAACACAATCTACTAAACTACAAAATTTACAATTCAGAATCTTGCACAGATTTTTCCCAACGAAACGGTACTTGTGCATTCGATCTGTTGTGGACGACCCATTTTGTGATCAGTGTGGTGAAATTGAAACAATTCAAAATTTTTTCTTAAATTGCGAATGTGTGCGTAGCTTTTGGGTCCTATTGGTGTCAAAAATGAATCAAAGGCAAGAACAACTATGGAAATTTGACATGAACGAGAGAAATGTTATTTTCGGATCTATTGAGACCTCACAATTATTAATTTTATAATTCTAAATGCAAAACAATTTATTGTAACTCAGGGCTTCATTAATGGAAATATGGACGTTGATCACTTCGTCTCTCGCTTATTGAGGTTGTTTAAAATCGAACTGTATACGGCAAACAGAAAAGGAAGACTAGAACAGTTTAAATCTAGATGGAGACCTTTTGTTGATGAGGAATTCCGATTATCCTTTTGAATAGCACCCTGCAAACCCAAAATGTTGTCCTCTTGGTGGCGCTGCGCGGGGGCTGCCTGGCGCCGAGAGCCTGCCTCCCCTGTGGGCTCCTGACCTTGCGTCTGGAGCCACACCGCTGTCCGACGGATGAGGGTTGGGTCGCATTTGGAGAAGTGCGACTAGTGCTCCCCTTCCGTTGGACAGGGGCGCAGGGGGAGTCCGCTTGGGCGCTCAGTAATTTCCTGTGCGCCCGGGTGGACTCAGGGACTCCTCCGCGCCGCCGGGTCCCCTGGGTCCGGAGGCGCGGGGTAGGCGGCATAATTGATGCCCCGGCGCCCCGCGTCGGGCGCTCTCCGCGCGGTGCCACCTGGGGGATCTTTGTCAGGTACCTTTAACGGGTTCTAGCTCCATATGCCATCGACAAGCTGAATGCAAGCACAAGATGTGGCGGTATAGGTAATGCCTGCCAAAAAATAGTGCGGGAGGGGTGGGGTGGGGTGGGATTGAAAGTGCTTATGAGAAAAACTGGGTTTGTGATTTTTTTCGTGGAATGTGAAGGTGATGAAGCTTAGAGCATTGAAAATTGAAAAAAATGTTACGATGCATGAATATACTTTGTGATGCCTCATGGTGCAAACTATAGAAAAAAATGATCTGGAAGCAAAAAGACGATACATTTGTAAAATGAAGCCCACTTTTTGCGCCTTTGGTGGATACAGGTTCAAGGGCGTAATTCATTAACACTTTTCCAAATATAAATAGAGTTTCAAAAAATGTTTCACGGGTGTCCAGAGGTTTTGGAACGTCATTGCCACCAGTAGTACCTTGCCATGCTGGGTGAGCAATTATTTTTTGCGCATTTTTGCGCCAATTCGAAATATTTGGGTTTTAATGGTGGCACACGCGCGGCCCACGGGCCCCGCGTCCCATTACGCTGCGATGGTTTGCTCTACTACTGTCAAGCGCTGGATATGGCTAAAGCTATTTACTTAACGTTTCAATTGCTGTGGATGGAGAAAATAAGTCATTGAATGGCAATCTCAAATATAAGTTATGAATAGGTTTGTTTCCGGCACGCTGTTTTGGGGAACACACAAAATGATTAATTAGGACATGATTCCAAGAGTATAGCGTTGTCTCTCAGTACCTATTTCTCGCTGGACTTTACCTTTACTGACTTGTATTATTGAGCCTTTCTATGGTTCCTGGGCTTTCTGTCTTCCCTGGCGGGTACAGATGACGAGTTCAAACAAAGAGTGTGTTTGAGAAGTAACCGACGCACACAGGGAGATAAGTCACGGGCGTCTGATTGTGATTGCGCCGTATGGGGAAACCTAGAAGTGTTTTTGTCTCTGTTTTTGTCAGACAACTAGTGTCAATGGACAAAACAAATGTGATATCCATGGGGTTCGTTCGAAAATCGTATGCCTTTGCAGGCAAGTCAGTTGCTCTGGCACTGCAGTGTTGTGAGGTTCTCCCAGCGTTGTCGACAACTAGGGCGCCCGCTTTAAATGCTGTGAAATAACCATTTTATCTAAAGAGGAATCTACCGCTAAGGAACACTTAAGAAAAGAACTGATTGGATGCATCGAGCGGAGTGGTGGTGTAGATAAGGTGACCGTGAAGAAACCTGATATATTATGTTGACAGCAAAAGAGGTTCTAACTTATCTGGTTCCGAGCTCCACAAATTTAAGGCTGCACTTCGTGTTTTTCTGACAAAGGCAAAAGCACGTTGGAACGAGGCAGGACGGCACAAGGAGTGTTTTTTTTTTTAGCAAGAACAATGCATGACTTGATTCAGAACTGGAAGGCATATTTATGGGATCTTCTGCCCCTCAAGAGGCAACAAACTCCGTCATACGGGGACAGCCCGTTCCCGATTTTGACCGACTGAAGTCAGCGGACGCCAATGGACGTGCAACAGCAAAGCTATCCACGCACTGTGCTGATAGACTTTTGCATGCAGCGAAAAGGCGATCAAGCTCTGAAGGAAGAAGATATTTGTCCGACGTATTAAATGAAGCAACAGTGACATCCTCTCGCCCCACAAAAGCGTGGAGACTATTGCAACGGTCTCTGTGTGAGCCTCGTATATATAGCAGGGATGAGACCCTGGCTGTATTTATCGATGCTTAGCACACCAAATTCACGTGGTAATATACCCGACTGTCGGCAAAGCAGCAAGGTAGATGTCTGTCTCTCATACAACATAATCCGGGAAGCCAAAGCTGCTTGTTTACCCGACAGTATAAAGGTGGATCCCAACCGGGCCGAGGTACCTCTGCAGTCTTTGCTGCCGGTCGTGAGCTCTTCTTCTGCGTCTGAGCGCCTTTGGAAAAGAGCTCAAATTAAGCACCGGCTTGCAGCTGATGCTCTAGCTCTCCTGAGTAAGGGCATCTCCCTGGAGCTTCCAAGATCAACTCCTTCCACGTCTGCAGCGTTTGGAGCTCCAAGCATTGATTCGGACATGAGTGATGAGGAATAAGCAGCGCACAATGACCTCAGGTTGGTCCATATCACCTTAAGCGGGGCGTTGATTTAATGAAAAGCGTTCTCGTTGTAATCATAGAAACAAATACAGGTCCAGAGCCAAATTATTTATGGCTGACGTTTATCGTGATATCACAAGTAGTCTTTTACTGACGAAGCCCGTTTGGTAGCATTCACGCTTGAGAGAATGAGATAGGTAATATTGATATCATTATTTTCCATAAAACGCCGACAACGCAATCACTAAGTCTAACTTGTCTCAGTCTTCTAAGTTTAGTTGATAATATAAACTTTCTTTAAGCTCAATGATGCCAAAAACGGTCTTAAAATTATAAAAATTCGACAGCAGACCGTATGGCTAATTTCGAACTAAAAACGCGCAATGTTAAAAGGGCTGATGATGTCAACTGGTCACTCCCACGCAAAAATAAATACTGAAATCGAATTCAGGGCACCCAATTACCCCTAAGGGCCACCTCCATGATACCTTCGGTTAATTATCTGAATAGAAAGCGATTTTGAGGGCCACCTGGCCCACTGTGTTCTGGCGACACGTTCTGGCACCACTCGGAGTCGCCAGCGCCTAGCCGGGTTTCCGACCGCACAGTGGGGTGGACCGGCACAGGAAGCGGCCAGTGCCTCCCGACACGTATGTACACTCAGTGGACTGCTACGACTTAGGTAAGGAGTGCGGTAGTAAAGCTTATAAAACGCTGTATACCAAGGACAATCAGCCAGTTTTCTTATCGATTCAGGCTCCGAGTGCAACGTTTTGCCCCGTGATGACTATGCTCATTTGACTGGTGATCTCGATGGTGTCCGGTTGAAGCCATGTGATACGCTGCTGCGGCTTTATAACGGATCTCTGATGCGGCCTGATGGGTGCGCATGGTTGCAGTTAATCAACCCTCTGAACAATCGTGAATTTAGCGTCAAATGTCGAGTGGTTTCCGGAGGCTTCTGTCCCGATTCTCAGCCTGCAGTCGTCTGTAGACCTCGAATTAATCGACCTCCGTGATTGTGATCCGCTGGACTATGTGCTCATCGCAACGTGTTCCCAGGAGCCGGGTCCTATGATATCCAGTAGGACCGCCACCAGGAGTAAAGTCCACAAGGGTTCCAGTTCCCAAGACCGGCTCAAAAGCCGGCAAGATTTTCTGACCGAATTCGGCGACGTGTTTGCCAAACCAATGTCGGTCTGGTGTGTGATAATTATGAGATTGTTACTGATCTCTCGGCAGTACCAATGGTATCCCCTCCTCGCAAACTCCGCGTGCACGTTAACGATAAGTTCAAGCAAAAGCTGGACGAATTG
This sequence comes from Lepas anatifera, assembly GCA_034440635.1. Classification (NCBI taxonomy): domain Eukaryota; kingdom Metazoa; phylum Arthropoda; class Thecostraca; family Lepadidae; genus Lepas; species Lepas anatifera. The sequence goes on along the minus strand of JAOTON010002261.1, from coordinate 521,812 downwards.
GAGGCTCTGGGGGTGGTTTCGCGTATAACCGAACCGACAGAATGGGTGTCGCACCCGGTCATTGTGGACAAGCCTAATGGGGATATCAGGGTGTGCCTCGATCCCTTACATTTGAATCAGGCCATTCGCGGTGAACATTATCCCATCCCCACTGTCGATGAGGTCACGTCGAGACTTACGATTGCTCGTGTGTACAGTATCGTGGATGCCGCTAATGCATTCTGGCATGTCGGCCTTTCAGAGGCCTCCACCCGTCTCACTTGCTTCCATACGCCCTTTGGGAAATATTTATGGCGGCGTCTGCCTTATGGGCTCAAAAGTGCGCCGGAAGTCTGGCAGCGTATGATGCACGAGTTGATTGAAAGACTTCATGGCGTGGAAGTCATCGCTGACGATTTTGTTATCATTGGGTGCGGTAACACCCACGCTGAGGCTGTGGAGGACCATCAGCGAAACTTGCTCGCGTTCCTTGACCGTGCGCGTGAGCGGGGCTGCGCCTTAACGCGGAGAAATTATGTTTTTAGGTGGAAGAGGTCACCTGGATGGGGCACGTGCTAACGAGTGGTGGGGGCATGAAGCCAGACCCTGCCAAAGTGTCTGCAGTCACTGACTTTCCGGTACCTGATGGTGTACCTGCGTTGAAAAGTTTTCTTGGAATGGTTAGCTTCTTATCAAGGTATATCCCGCACGTGTCGGATCTAACCGCTCCGCTACGGCAGCTCACTCAATCCAGGAGTGCCTGGCTCTGGAGTCCACCGTGCCAGAGGGCATTCGACGAAGTCAAGCGGCGTTTAGTTGTTGCGCCCGTTCTCACGTTTTACAACCCTGGCCTCGAGGCTGTCGTTTAGAGCAATGCATCGATGTTTGGCTTGGGTGCTGTCTTGCTACAGTCTGAGAAGCCAGTGACTTACTGCTCGCGCACCCCCACCGCCAGTGAGCGGGCATGCTCGCAGATTGAAAAAGAGCTTTTGGCTATCACATTCGCCATGAAGCGCTTAGACCATTATGTGTACGGTTGCCGTGTCAGTGTTCATACTGACCATAAAACCCTTAGTCTCAATTTTTACTAAACCTCTGAACGACGCGCCCCTCCGGCTTCAACGCATGCTGCTTGAATTGCAGCGATATGACATCGATTTGTCATATAGACCGGGACTGCAGTTGCATATCGCTGACGCCCTAAGCCGAGCTCCGGTCGACGGCTCTCACTCGGCATTTGGCATTGAACTTCAATCGGTTCTCCTCTGTGACGGCATATCTGTGTCCCCTGAGCGCCTAGTGGCTCTCACAGATGCCACTGCCAGCGACTCCGTTCTGTCTGAAGTCATCCACTAGGTGAAGACAGGCTGGCCGGAGCATCGCCGCGACCTACCGGTGTCCAATCGCCCGTACCACCCTTTTAGACACGATCTCACGACTCAGGATGGTCTTGTATATAAAGGCCACTGCCTTGTAATTCCTCGTTCCCACCAAGCCGATATTCTTCGCCGTCTCCATCGCACGCATATTGGGGTTGGCTCCCTGCTCCGTGTCGCCGGGGCGAATGTGTTCTGGTTAGGCATGTCAGCTCAGATCAGACAGATGGTTCTCAGCTGCCCGACGTGTCTGGAGTATCGTCCAAATCCTTCTGCTGAACCGTTTTTATTCCATGATATTCCGGGGCGCCCGTGGGAAAAGGTCGGTACAGATCTATTCGAGTTGGATGGTAACACGTACCTACTGTTGGTGGATTATTTCACTAATTTCGTTGAAGTGGACAAACTAAGCTGCTCTGCAGCGAGCTCGGTCATTGCCGCCCTGTCTACCCATTTTGCCCGCTGTAGCCTACCTGAGGTGCTTATCTCAGACAATGGCCCCCCGTACAGCAGCGCTGATTTTACTGAATTTATGCGCGAGCCTGATATCACACACGTTACCTCCAGCCCGGGCTACGCCCAATCGAACGGCAAGTCCGAGAATGCGGTTAAAACGGTGAAGAACATCATTAAAAAGGCTCTAGCCGATCGGCAAAATCCTTTGTGGGCTCTCATGGTATGGCACAATAGCCCCAGTGAGCATGTCGGGTGGTCTCCTGCGCAGCGCTTGTTTGGCCGCGCTGGTCGCACGTTCTTGCCCACTGCCAAAGAAAATCTGCTGCCTCAGTACCCGATTCCGGATAGAGCTACGTTCGAACGGGAACAACTTCGCCAGGCTCTTCACTACAACCGGGACAAGCGGCCTCTGTCCCCCCTATACCCCGGTGACGCTATTTATATGCGCCTGCCCGGGCGCTGCAGGTGGTCGCCCGGTACGTGTGAGGGCACTGCGGGGCCTCGCTCGTATTGGGTCCTGGTGCACGGTGTGCGGTATCGCCGGAATAGGCGCCAACTGCTGATTTCTCCTATTCCCCATCCACCAGATGCGCCGTCGTCGGACGCACAGTGGAAGGGTTTACCCCTGTGAGGCTGTTGGGCCTCACACCCCCAGTTCTGATGCTCCAGCGATTTCCAGTCCTTCTTCACCGGTTCCCCTCGTGGATGCTGCTGAGACTGATGGCGGAGGCCAGTCCCGACCTCCCTCCCCACGGCGGTCCCCCCGTGTGCTGCGCCCACCGTCGTATCTTTCTGATTATGTGCGCTAGTTGTGTTCTGGTGGGGGGATAGAATGTTCTGCCTTCCCCCATGCGTGTGTTCGTTCCCCATGGGTGATTATCGATATGTCTATATGTGTCTGTTAAGTGTTCAGTTTCGTTCTGAGAAGGGCGGCAAGCTTTGCCCCTGCTTACCTGTCTGTAGCCTTGCTTGAGGAAGGGCGTGGGACGTTTCGATAAATGTTCTGCGTCATGTGGGGATGGAGGTCCTAAGTTTCTCGAGAGGAGAGGAGATGTGACGGTTTTGGTCACCACTGGTGTTTCGAATCTGGTGTGCGCTGCCCGGAGATGTGACCTTGACGGCACTGCGCCTGCATTGCTGAGTCTGGATTGAGAGTGAGAGGATCATGTCAGGCCCTGTGTTGGGGAGCTGGAAACTGAGAACTGTGTTGGTTTCAGAATATAAGAAAAGCTGTGAACGCTGACCTAAGCATTTTAAAGAACGTTACAGGCAAAATGATTGGAAACATAAGCGTCTCCACCGACAAAAGTGAGGGGGCCAGCCAAACTTTATCCTGGTGCTGACAACATTTTTGCCACGTTATAACCGAAAAACTGTTCGTATTTGGGTTCCTCGTTGCCTTTCGCAGTGGCTGCCGCTGTTGATAAAATCACCGGTTTTCTCTCAGTTTGATTGAGATAAGGAAATTTTTCACCAAAAAGGTGGGGGGGCGGCTCTCCTGGCCTACTCCTTTCTGAAGCTTCGATTGGAGGCGTTCAAATTTGGAAAAGTGTCAATAAGCACCGTAGTAGCATGAGTGGAGATCCTGGGCTGGCTGCAATGGGGGGGAAGCCAGGACCCTCCCCTGGATTTTGGGTCTTCCATAGGCTTTGGGGCTTGTAATGCAGTGTCAGCGCTAACCCATCCAGGACCCCTGGATCGAGAAGATATCTCCAGCCCTGGTAAAAGGTGATGTCATGATATAAAGGCTGAAGTAAACAAAATTAGCTAAAAATCTTTGAGATGAAAAACACATGCAAAGGATAAATGTGCGTAATGGAGAAAAGCAGGTATGGCAAAAGCTTGTATGTCACAAGCGTGTTCTGTACTTTATTTATTTTCTTATTCCTATAAGGGCCACTAAAAAAACACACTTGCCCAATTAAAGGCAGTGGGTGTTTAATGATTGTATCCACCAGGCCAAATGGGGATCGGGAAGGCGGTTTTCCCGCCATGGGGATTGAACCCACGGTAACGCATACCGTCACAATCTGGAGGCGGACACATAGGCGTAGGAACGTCCAGAATATTGGGGGCCAGCGGGTATTTTGAAGTCATTTCTTTCCAGTCAACGCCATAGAGTTAATGGTTAAAAATCATGAATATTGGGGGGCCATGGCCCCCCGGCCCACCCCGTTCCTTCGCCTATGGGCGGACAAACGAATACACGAGGTGACCCGTCCCAATGCCTGCCGATAACGACATGGATAAAGTTAACCCTCGTCCGGGTGGGGGGGGAGGAGGTGTTTGAACATCCCGTCGGGTTTTTCCGTCGGTACGAAAAAAACGGCGACGCGAAGCGCCGCCGTACCACACCTTATCTTTGATTAATTCTGCAACTTTGCTAAACAATTTTAAAGTTGGGTCATCTCAGGTCAGATCACCAGTGCGGGTCAAGTGACCTCACCTCCAAAAATGTTTAAGATGGCACAAGTAAGAAATGGGTGAAGCTATCGGATTGAAACTTACACCACATAATGGGCCCACCGAGTGGTACAAAATTTGTTCCAGGATTTTTTCATCTCGATGACCTAAGCTCAAGTACAGAGCATGACCTTTATATTGGAAATACTTTTTTACATTGTAAAATAGGGGAGACTGGGGTCAATTGTAACAAATTTCACATTTCTGGTTCTGGAGAAATAGTGCTTTGAGTTAGAGCACTTATAATTATATTTTCATCAACTTTGAAGGTTTTGCAATGTGACAGACGTAGAAAGATTTCAAAATGAAAAAAATTAGGGGCCAAAATTCCACTTCTAAAAATTTACTTCAGCTGTTACAATTGACCCCACGTGAGGGGCAATTGTAACGGCACCTGGGGTCAATTTTACCATGTTAAAGCCGTATGAATTTTGACAATTTATTTGGACCATAAAAAAACATCCTAATGCGAACACTTCTGCATCATTGGCCTTCACTTCAGCTTCATGTACCGTCTCCAGTCGAGTCCCGCGTTCGGTGGTGCGTGGTCGAAAACGAGGCATTCTCTGAAAGTGCGAGACATTTATTTGAAAACAGCCGATGCAATTTCTTTTAGAAAGATAAACACAACGAAAACCGGTGATTTGAATAATCGCTATAAATGGCCTGAATTTACCGCGTTCAAAATGTTTACAAAAATTTACTTATCAGTCCGGTCAGTAAATCTTGAACTTGTTGCCGAAAAGTAATGACCCTTTTTAGAACCAAAAACGTAATATTTTGGCCACATTTGCCTATTGGACTGACTACCTACAAAAACACATTGATAATTTGACTGAAATCTCGTTAATTTTTCAAACTGGGCACATATAGCCTTAGAAGCTGACGTGCTCTTAAAGTCCAATTATCATCGTTAATTTCTCTATATAAGAAATACTATACAGGGCAGCCCACCTTGCCACTTTTCCGAAACACATACCAGCCTACGAACAAAAAAAAAATCATTGGAAAGCAATGCGATTATCATAAACAGTAGCGCACCCAGGGGGCAGTGGGCCAGCACTCTACCCTCCCCTCTCCTTTGGAGGATCCAGGGGGGGGCTAATAGGGCAATTCCCCCTAAAATCGCACGATTCCTGTCGATTTTCTTCAAAATCCATGTTTTTCCGATCTTAGGCCGCTTTGCCCCCCCATTGGTCGGCTTGGATCCAGGCCTGCCCCCCCTCCACCGACGTGTTAAGTGCCTCCTCCCAAAAACAGTTGATACGAGGCCTGCGAAGCAAAACGTTCATCACTCCCCGCCCCCCCCAGGATATGAAGATTGGTCCCCTTGGGTAAACAAGTGCGCCCCCTTCATCAGCCTGACGTCCCCTCGTCAGCCCCCCCAATGAACATCCTGGGTGCGTGCCTGATCATAAAATCACTAACCTAGCCACTGCATTTGTGCAGTAGAAGCAAGTTTAATACGTCGTAGGGCCATAGGGGTCAATTGTAACCTTGTTACATCTGACCCCAAGAGAAATGTTACAATTGTCCCCATCACAATGCGCAATTTTTTAAACCAAATTTCCGCTCAACGAGCTGCCTGGGTGACAGATTATGTGCTCATTCCGTAGCTAATTAAACACTCTTTATGCACTGAAACTGTTTCCGCTGTACCTTATCATACCCTTTAATAAGCTTATCATCTTTAAATATTTCAAAAGTTACAAAACACCCTCAACAACACATAATTATGAACAGCGTCTGACTTACCCGCCACACCGAGTTGAAACTTCGTTAACCCTTTAGCGGGCAAGTATCCCGCGCGGGACTGTCCTCGCGCGGTTATTCAAATGAGTATAGGCAGCGTATTAAAGGGAGATACGCGAAAAAATTATTATTGTGGTTTCTTGCTATTTGAAAAATCCTGATAACTAAACTATCAATTATTTTTCCATCTTCGGCAAAATTTTGGGAGGCCACTTACTTATTATCGAAATAGGTTAACAGTTTCGATAAAACGCCCATCACTTACCCATGCCCATACCCATCACTTACTTTTCGAAAACTATTTAAAGTTGAAAAGTAATGTTTTTTTATAATACAAATCTCTGTTCTCCTGTATTTGTATTTGAATTAATTTTAAAAAGCTTTTAAAAACTACAAAATGAATTAGTTTGCCCTAGAAACGGAAAAACATAATTGCTCAAGTCTTCAGCGGTTTCGTACCTCGGGTCTTGAGTCATTTTCTGCTTCGGCCCCAGGTTGACAAAACTTTTGCGTCAGATAGGTCACGTGACCCCGGTTTGAGAATTCCTAGACTTCTGATTGGTTAATTGTGATTTCTTTTAAACCCTATATTTCTGTTTCAAAAGAGTTTTGGAATGTTGTTTTTCTAAAGTAATTTTTTCTTTAGTAGTCCAAAGTTCTACATCACTGTTTAGGATAGATATGACCTAATTGTTAGAGAAATTGATAGCCTTAGCCGTGTGTACGTCATATACATCGATATGAGGTGTACCGGTAAAGTCGTCTAGAAATGTTGACTTTGAGAGCAATTTTTAGGCATTTGCAGGCTGAATTCGCAAAAATGAGAAAAGGACTTCTGAAACAACTTTTTGTAACCTTTTGATATAGCCAATAAAATTTTTTCGCGTATCTCCCTTTAACAAGCCTAGAGCCTTCGGTGAAGTTCCAGCCAATAGCAACACTTTTTTCTTTCCAAATTGACCAATCAAAATACAGTTCTCTAATTTTGGCGCAAACACGAGTCCGTTGCATCATCCATTGCTTGGCGAGGCTCTTAAGATGGAGGTTGCGGGCGGTTCCTCCCAACCAAAATCTACCACTGTAGGGGCACCAAAAGAGGTAGGTGGCTGAAAAGTGTAGGAAATATAATTCAAATATTGGTGTTTGTAATGGCATATAACATGACCTTCAAATTCAATATAAAACATACAATTTGAACGTTTGAAAAATGTAGCATCCCGCTCGGGCTGTTTGCCAGTTTCTTGCGGAACGGTGTTTATCCCGTGCGGGCTCTTTTGCCAGCTTGTCCCAGAATGGCGCTCATCCCGATCAGGCTCTTCTGCCAGCTGTACCCAAACCCGCAATCATCCCTTGCAGGCTCTCTGCGCCCGAATCTGGCAATGATATTTTCTTTAAATGGGATTGGGCTTTTGAATGAGGAATGATACAGAGGTTTTCTCGACAGTTTCTAGGAACTATCAATATCTTTCTTGTGCATATATCACACACGCTTTTGATTTATCTATAATGTTGTAACATTACTGCTTATAACCGTCCTCGATTCTGAGTGACCCGAGACACATTGAGCATCAAGATGGGTATTTAGCCTTGTCCTTCGCCTCTCCTTGTAAAATATAAATACCTGAAAGCTCTTCAATTCCCTTATTCCTAGCTTATCCGTTTGTATTTTTGTCCTCTCAGATCTCAACTGGATCCTTTTATGGAACTCGCTCACTCGCTCACAAGTCACGATGGATAGTGCCCAACGATCCACTGGAAAGTGATATCGAAGTGGACGATGAAGACGAGGATCCGGACTTCACTCTGCCGGAAGACGGTGCAGAGAACGATTCCTTTCTCGAAGAGCGGGGTTTTTCTCGGAAGCCTTCGACGGTGACGGCTCACGATTTGGAGGATGACGAGGCTTCCGTAGAAAGGTCAACCACGAAGAGAGCAAAGAGGACATGGGAGCGAGAGGATATACGGAACCCCCTCTCCCTGAATACATTCATCAAGAGATCGTCCAAATACTGGATCCTTGGGGTTACTTCAGTGCGATATTTTCCACTGAGTTGGTGGATCACATCGTGTACCAGACAAACTTGTATGCAAGACAAAAAGATGTGGCTACGACTTTCCACACGGATCGACCAGAGATGATGAAATTTATTGGGATCTTGCTGTACATGGGAGTCAGCCAACTATCTGCAATCGAAGACTACTGGGCGACGGAAACAAGAGTTCCCCAAGTGGCGGACATCATGCCTTCGAAACGCTTCCGCCAGATCCGTGCACTCATCCACTTCAACAACAACGAGGACGCGAACACGGTTGGTGACAGGTTTTTCAAGATCAGACCTGTCATGGATGCGATCACCGAGAAGAGTTTGGAGATTCCAGCCACACCCGAGCAGTCAGTTGATGAGGTCATGATAGCGTATAAGGTTACTCGTGCTGGTAACCTAAGGCAATACATCGAAACTAAGCCAGATAAATGGGGGTTCAAGCTCTTCTGTCGAGCAAGCACAGATGGGATCATCCACGACTTCCTGATGTACCAAGGAGGATCTACATTTGATGCTCACAAGACGAGGCTAACTCAAGAGGAGCTTGAGATGAACGTGAGCAGCAAGGTCGTAATCGCGCTCACCAAAACTTTGCAGCACCCAGAGACCTCTGCCATATATGTGGACAACTTCTTCAGCAGCATTTCGCTTGCCGAATATCTGAAGTCTGAGTACGGCTGCCGTTACACCGGCACAGCACGTGAGAACCGCATCGGTCATCCTGACCTCATGCCTACCAAGGAGATGAACCAAAAACGAACGCCAAAAGGAACGCTGGACTACCGTTCTTCAGGGGGAGTTCTGGCCCTGAAGTGGAAGGATAACAAAGTGGTGACGGTAGTGTCAACTGATGCGGGGATAGAGCCGATGTCAAGCGTTTTTTGGTACGACAAACAAGAAAGAGTCAAGAGAGGGGTCAGGTGTCCCGCGGTCATCAAGAAGTACACCACCAGAATGGGAGGCGTGGACAAGAGTGACATGCTTACTCACCTGCACAAGACGCCACTTCGGGCCAGAAGGTGGTACTTACCGATCTTCGCCTACTGTCTGGATGCTGCTCTGTGCAACGCGTGGCTGCAGTACAAGCGGGACTGCAAGTCCTGGGGTAACGAACCGATGCCTCTGAAAGCCTTCCGTCTGGATGTCTACAAGCATGCGACCCGGTTCGCTGAGGGTTCCTCGCGCACAGGTTCGAGGAAGCGGAACCTCAGCTACATGCTTCCGCCGGTAGAGCCCGCAAGAAGGGGTCAGAAGAAGGCAGATGTTCACCAGAGCATTCGTTTCGACACATCGAAACACCACCTGCCTGTGTTCTCCAGTCAGAGGCTGACGTGTAAGCACTGCTCAGTCAAGGGCGCAGTACATCGCTCAAGATGGAGTTGCAGCGTATGCAAGGTTGCGTTGTGCATGAACGAAAGCAAGAACTGCTTCTACATGTTCCATGTCAAGCGAGCCAGCGACAGCGAGTGATGGCCTGAACTAGCTCAGGCTTCAGAACTGCACAGTTCGAACTGTGAGATGTTTAGCATATGTTGTGCTTAGGATGGATTGAAACGAGCTGATTCGGTTGCCTGAACTGTGAGATGTTCATCAGATGTTGTGCTTTGGAGGTGGTGAGATTTGATGTGTTGAGATGACCTGATTCGGTTGCTTTGGATTTGATGATGAGCTGTATGGCAGATCCTGCTTCTTAGAGGCGTAAGAAATACATGGCTTATGCAAGAATGTTGGTGAACTTTATTATACAAGAAAGCTGTATTGTCCTGCACAGGAATAATTATTATCATTTAGTTATTTACGCATTACCTATTTTATTTTCAATTAATTAGTATATGCTGACTACTGGCTACGTCAAGATGCATTGAAGAAAAAGGTGCGCAAATCCATTCCTCTACCAGGCAAAGAAGCCCGAACAGGACTTGCGTGATTCTGGGGAAAGCTGGTGAGTAGCCCGCGCGGGACATATTTTCAAAGTTATATTATATACTTTAAATACATTTTGAGAGCAATTAAAAACATACTTAACTTCATCAAAAAGTATAGACCTTGAATTGCTCAGCTAATTTTACACTGGCTGCATTAACATCTTGGGTTGCCCGTTAAAGGGTTAACAAAGGCAGCAGCTGGTTGCGCATTTCCAGTTGTGCCACAAACGCCATCCATCGATTAGTTTAGACAATATGGACAGTGTTACAATTGCCCCGTGTTACATTTGACCCCAGTCTCCCCTACATAGGAAAGCAGAAATTGCGTCGTAATTGTGTAGATACAACAGAGAATACCTTCATATTCTTCAAATCGCAGTACCCTGGCCTCTTTCCAGGTTCATCTTGCAATTTTTGACCTGTGACCCGTGAGAGGTTGAGAGGTCATCAGGGGATACTTAAGCAGTTTTCAGACTTAGGTCAATAACTCGACATGAAATGATGATACAACCACTATTTTGATACCATTGCGTTTGGATTGCTATTGGGAGTTGACTGATATACATATTGACTATGCTAGGTTAAAAAGTGATCTTGACCTGATCTGAAGTCGGGGAATTTTTTGTTTTGACCTATATGACTATATTATACATCATTCGATTCGCCGTGATGAGAGGAAGCGAATGAGGTCTAAAACTGGTTCTAACTGAAATCTGTAAGATGCTAGAGCCTAAAAACTTTATTAAAAATGCCATTATCTTTGACCTGTCATGAACTCAATATTGACCTGAACCAAAAAGTGACGGGAATAGTTTCTCCATGCATTTGTATGAGCTATCCACCAGCGTTCGCGTTTTTTTCGCTATCCCGCATAGGGGCCTAGTTGGGAGAGTGTTCAAACACTCCCCCCACCAGGGCCAAGGTGGCTCGGAGGCCACCGGGGCGCGGGTTAAAAAGAAATCAGAAGAAAACCGAAGATGGGAGAGTGTAAAATCACCATCGCGCTTACTGATATATCGAGAAATTACGATTCAGCGTCTTGAGTACTAACCATACTGACACTACTTGGGTTATTTTTCAGACGAGTTTTTCAGTTGGCTTTACCACCTCCTCCTAACCTTTCCCGCGCGGTTTCGAAAGAGAAGTTCGATATTTGACCCTCTAATTGTGGGAATCGTTTGACTGCACTGTGACTGTGGCGAAGGTGGCTCAAACCTGCTGATGCAAAAGCTGATTGTCTGGAATGAAACGAATTTAGCTTTTATCACAAATTCTAAATTATTTCATGTCAATTTATTATGTTGTGTGCGGATAGTGCTGCGCAGCCACAAGCTGGTATTTTCCTTCACCTGTTTATAACACTTTAGGCTACAAGGATGTGTGATTTTGTTAAACTCTAACAAATATATTGACTCAAACAGGATATTCGCCGCATTAGTCGCAGTAATCTCTGTAGCTGCCCCAGGCAGCATAATTATACCTTATGACTTAGATCTTTGTCATTTTGTTTTTGATCTGCCTCTTTTACCTCCTTTTGGTTGCCTCACAGAACCTCCACTCGATGCATTTTTTCGGGATTTCGATTTGGATGAGCCAGCTTTACTCCGGCGGGTGTTGGCCCTCTTCGGCTGAAGATGGTGAGAATAATGTGACCGCCGTTTTAACTTGCAACTATTTCTTCCAGAAGTAGATGGTCTGGGGAAAGGACGGATCATCACAATCTAATCTTGAACGTGATGGACAAGAAGTCTCAGAAGTCCCGCTAGATGCTCGTGAGGGGCAGGAACAGAATCGACTTGATAACCATGCGTTGACTAAACAGTCTTGATCAGATGTTTCTTCAGAAATGGTAGACGCCGATGATGGTGATGGGGAATAAAATAATGCGGTGGCAGGCTGAAGATCTCTTGGAATGTGTGACTTGGGTCGTCCTCTTCTTGTTGAGGAGGATCTTTGACTGTTTTTATTAGTGGTAACTTGTTGATGTGTAGTTTCGATATCACTGCCCTCTGAATCGTCGCATACGCGGAATTTTTTCACAGTTTGTCCCTCAGATGCTGTTAATTTGGCAGTTTTTGACTTCTTTGTACGCTTTGACTTTGACGAAGGTAGTGATGTCGATCTTCTACGGTTGCCACTCGGCCTTTCAATTTGTATTTCTTGTTTCTTTTTCTTTAGTTCTTCGGCCTCAAACAGGAAGTTTAAATCATGCCGGTCAGATCCTGGTTCTCCAGTGGTGTTTGACGGTCTGGTGCGCCTGCTGTGGCCATCACCGGCCATCCTACATTTTTTTCGCCATTAATTTCAGGATGTGTCAAGCACAAAACTTAAAATGTTATTGAAATTATCACATATTTTGACGGTGATACAAAACAGAACCTTCAACTGATGGTATATTACGAATTTATTCTCCCCAGACTTTTTAACGCAAACCATTATCTGAATTCGAAATTTGTGCCTCTGCACGTGGCGTTCCTGCTTCTTGAATGCCCTGCCGATAAAAATTCAAGACACAATAAGGTAGTCATGATTCTCACTTAAAATTTGTCATATTTTGATGACTAAAAACATTCCCCGAAACTCGTTTTTCTTGCCAAAGGAAGAACATTAATGTATAGAGATAGGGATATCTTTCAAAGACCACTCCCACCCACCGTCGGAAGCAGGTTTTCGTCCAAGTGGAGTTGGTACTTTCAGTGGGGCCATTTCGGCGGTGTAAAATGTCCTAGAGGGTCTGTTGATGGCAATTTACACATAGATCACCACTTGCCAAGCTCATATACTCCGATATCGATATCAATTGGTGCACAATTACTTCTAGAGATAAGTGCTTACTCACCGATTCTAAGCCACATGCAAGGCCTAACGAAAGGTGCCTAGTATAATGCAGATTTTGACGTTTTGACTACCTTCCTTTTCTAGGCCAATTTTTAGGGGAGAAGGGGGCCACGAGACCAAAAATGAAAAAAACCTGCTGTATTTTAAAGCAGAAAAAGGGGCGTGTCTGAGGGACAGTACCTTCTTGATCGCACTCCTTCTCCTGGACCCGCCCCTGGAAGACACTCAAAAGACAAACGATCTTCCGATTTTTAGCGGAATTGTGTTTAAGCACGCATATCCACAAATAGCGCCCAAAATCTACTTTCCGAAAAATGTCTATTCAGCGAATAAAGAGCAGTAAAATAATCTATCGACATCTGTATGACAAGATTATTCTGTGAGCATACAGCGGCTGAGTGCAGGACAGACGTACCAGGATACAGACGTATTGGAGACGTCAATTGGACTGATTATACAGGTTGGAGATCCCGTATTTCACAATTATAAACATTAAATTTGTCAGGAGCTTTTTTCTCTGGCCTTATCTAAAGTCATATGATAACAACGGTAGACTTGCAGCATGACGCATAAAAATATACCTAAACAGACCAGGGGCGGACGCAGACCCCAGTTTGGGGGGCAAACCCATGTCTGCCTCTCCTCCTGGGGGGGGGTGGGACATTCAATTTGGGTGCTCGACAGACCTAGTATAAGCTACATCTCCAAGTACATGATCGCTCTCCTGGGGGAGAGGGTGGGAGGGAAGATTTTTTTGCTCGACAGACCTAGTGTAACAACCTTTTTGCATAGATTTATCCGGCCTTTGGGAGGGCCAAAAGATAGTTTGGCCCCTTCCAGCGCTTTGGGGGGGCATGGCCGGAATGCCCCCCCCTGCGTCCGCCAATGACACAGGCCTCATACATGCACACAATGCTGCTTTTCAGGTATGAGGTTTTACGTCAAAACCTAAAGCAGTCCCGACCTCTGCACATGCCTTCCGATGACGCCCGTGAAGTTAATTGTCGTAAGCAGCCCGTCTGGTGGAGCAACAAGCCAGTCTTGCAAATCCTGGTTGCACCACTTGCACGGTATGAGGTGCTGATAGGGCTCCGTTCACGATGAGCACCGCTTACTTGTAACCCGGAGCCAGGGCCGCGGCCTGACACCGGTAAATAACCGTCGTCAAGGTCAATGCTTCACGTATGTACCTACGTTGCAAGGAATGTTTTGTGGTTTTATTTCCGTCCGGGAATTGTTTTCTTTGAATGAACGGATCGTGAGGCCCAGTGCTCGAAGAAAAATTCAATTTTGAGTCCAATAATATGCCTAGATTACATACTTCAGAAACACGCTCCAGGTATGTTTGATGAGCAGACCATGTACATACACTGAATAAGTTGGATCTTGAGACTCTCAAGTTGAGAGTCATAGTGAATGCAACACATTTGGATGGGATGGGATGGGAAGATTCAGCCTCCAGGTATTTACCCACCTACACAGGTGATTGACAGCCTTCTGCAGGTCTAAACAATCAGATATACATGTTCTGCGGTACAATTTGACTTCGTCAGTGAACATTTCACTACGAGATGACATTACGCAAGGTAGGTAATTAACATAAATGCAGCTACGTAGGTACATACAACATAGGTACTGTAGTCGGTCGTAACAATAACGTAGGTAGGTACCTACTGCAACTACTTTGGTCACTGGTGCCAATACCGCTAGATGAGTCCTCCCACGGGGCAGGAAGCTCTAACTGACTAGAGTGGGTACATCATTCTTCTACTGTCACTTATTCTACATTGTTTAAAACATTCTTTGATTTAAGAGTAAGTTTCATAGCTATATCCTGAGCCAAATGTTTCATCACTAATGAAACTTTGAAATTACCTACACGGCTGGATTGTGGATTTTTATCTCTGGATGTGGGGTGCGCACTGGGCACTGCCCCGTTACTCAACATTTTTTTCATATTATCCAGTGCAACTTGTTTTCATGTGTTTAAGGGGGTTATAGTGTTCCGAAACAGTCTTTATTATATAATGGTACCCTTAACGCTGTCGAAATTGACAGCTTTGGGATTTGGGAATCCCCATTTGTTTTCGAAAATCTACGTTAGCATGACGAATCCATATATTAGAGTGTCCTCCTTAGACAAACACATTTCGTCGCCTATGCCGTTTGGGTATCGACAATGTTTTGGGTCCCGAATTAATGTTATATGCATGTCTTACTCCGCCTTCCCTTGGCCACCTTCGAGCCGCGCCCCGCTCCTCTCCACTCAGCAGAAACTCATCGCGACACTCCTGACTTCAGTGAACTCGGCCGCCGGCTAGCCTGTGCCGACTCCACCCTCCCGCCTGTTCCAAAGAGCAGCCTCGGGTGGTGGGACAGATAACCAAGCCAATAAAGAACAAAAATATGGAAATGGATGTTGGAAAATGATGATTTCTATACAGCTTCTGCTTCATGGTTTAAGATGCTATCATTTTCATGGAGAAATTGCCGCTGAATCTCTCGCAATACAAGTGAACCGCCTCCACCAATCAGTGGCCGCCATCCGCTGACTGCCGCTTGCCTGCGGGCACAGGGGTTGAAAGGTCACGCTGGGCACCGCTGCATGACGCTGCGTTCAAGCCTCGGTTGGCAGTGGTCGCGAGCGGATTATAAAACCAGTATGCGTGGTGTTAAGAACGATGGTGGTTGTGCCTGCTATTGGACTGGGGAGGAGTACTGGTCTAGGAGACATTCTGTGCTCGTGGTCGGATACGTAGTTTAGGTGTTAATACAGTGTGCAATGTTGAAATCACTGGAAAAACAGGAGTTCATTAAATGAGTTCGGTATCTGAATAGCTACGCTTGGCGAGCAGAATTTCAAGCATTCGTTTCCTGTCTGAAATAGTTTTCGATGTCCGGGTACATGTTCCAGCTTTTCAATGCGTTTCTTCAGTTCAATTGGCAATACAACACACACGGTAGGTAGATGTGACACGCATGGCTAGCTGACATCTCATGCGTATGCAACACTAGAGGTTTGAGATGCTAAAATGACAAAGTGAATCGACTGCGTAAAAAGGAGGGTCCAAGGCAAGCCACAGGGTGCACGAGGCAGTTAAATGTATAGGTATGTATATTCTAACGGCATGAATATCATTGCATTTCTTTAGCACGGGCAATTAACACCCCCTATCACCACATCTCGATGCCGCCGCATCCGACCTCCAAGTAGCAGGTAGCCACTAAGCAAGGCCGTCGAACCACGACCGTCCGAATTTTATTATCATGCCCAAAATTGGATTGCATGCCATAATATTCCACTATTAACACGTGCATTGACGGGGGTCCGAGCCACATTCGGTTCAAAAGAGGGGAGGGTACCCGTCCCCCTAAGATCTCGAGAACTACGCTAGATAGCGAAAAGCGGTCAACAGCGTTGGGTAGCCCACCCAAATCGCTGTAGAACCAATTTAGAATTGTTTTATTGGGTTAAATTTAAGATAAGTAGAGGTGAAGTTTTCAGTCATTTTATCTAAACCAAAAGAGATAGAGAAAAATATATAAGCAATTGGAAAGCAATTCAAATCGAACGACATATAATATGACTTTGCTAAGGTTAAATCAAGGATTTTAAATGGCTTGGGGTCAGTTCAATGCCAATTAGGTCACAATATATATAGTTTAAACTGCAAGGATATGGCAAACCCAATGCCGTAAAAATAAACGCTTCTCCACCATCCATTACTAAGTTATTCAGTTTAAACCATTTGTTCTATGTATTTCTAATGGGGAGATCATGGCTCGTACCTGACTTTAGGTCATCGATATAAAAAATTCCGAACAATATTTTGTAATAGTTGTTCCAGCACAGATCGACCAGGTCCCTACATAGCATAGTCTCGGATTTCGTTCCAATTTCGTCTACTGGGTTTTCAGGAGCGTGGAATCCTGACCTGAGATTATTTCTTTCCTCAGGCGTACGGTTTTGGAGTTATAACTTGAAGAAAATCGTGAAAATCGCCGATTTCGTCAAAACATGGTGATATACAACGATTTAGCTTCAAATGACACAGGATTAGATTGAGCACGAAACAGCTAATGTTGTTGCATCTCGTTTTATTCGAAATTTTCAGAATTTATTGAAGTTTTTTGACCACTTTTTCCGGCGATTTTTTTCAAACTGTGGCCAGTAATTCACATTAAAGGTATTTATAAAAAAATCGCACCCACATCTCTTCTGTCTAGGAAAGTCAATATTTTTTGCGTTCTACACTTTATCAAAGTGAAATTAGCCATAGAATGACGCCATGCGCGCAAAAATCTGCCGCCCGGCGCGCCCGGCCGTCGTCGGCGCGGCCGCCGGTGCGTGGGCACGGGCAGTAGGTATATTGACTCGGAAGCGTATGAACTCTTGCAATTGTGATTAAAGTTAAACGCAGAAAAACGCGTGTTCAACAAAAGGGTGAAATCAATGCAATTTTAATTCCTTTAAGGGTGTACGACTCGCCATATCTTAACGTTGCCCATAAAATCGATTACGGATTTGAGTCATACATACCTACATCTAGATATTTTGCCAAAACTGGAAAATAAGTGCATATAGCCAGCCCGTTATGGATAATATCAATACACATGCATGTTTATCGAATAGAATAGCTCATTAGCTTTCGTTTGATACCAGTCATTTGCATTAACATCACTTCGTGTTGACTTTTTATAGGCGTCCAATCATAAAATTATGCCGTCTCTGACCCAGCGTGGGTTCAATTCCAGCTGCAGGGCGTTCTACCGACGGCAGGGAAAACGCTGTGATTGACCATCGTTAAGCGAAATACCACTGATATTGCACTCAGACTTTCGAACGCACTGCACAATTAATCAAATACTTGACTAGTGCATTAGCTAAGTAATTGATTAATTTAGATATCAATTGATTAAGCCCTGCACGTAGGTACATTTACAGCTAATCTTGAGCTTTGGCGCCGTGGGAGGGGGGTTGTGAGGGCACGGGTTCGGGGCTCGGTGCCTTTGCGCGTATTTTTGTCCACTACAATCGGCTGGGGCTTGTCTTAGGGTTCTGTATATATCATGTCCTACTCATAGTTTAACACCCACACTGGAGGTTGGTCTGGCACTAACGCGCACTAGAGGGGGCCTGGTAGGCCCCCTAAGATCTCGGAAACTAAGAAACACAGAGAAACGAAATTTGAGAGGTGGGTGGGAGTTATGGTGATCTACATCATGACAAAATTTTATTGATCTAGGTCAATATCTTCAAGGTCAAATGAGATCATAAAGGTCAAAACTTGGCCATGCTGGGGACCGACCGGTAAATGCCGTGATTGTGCGGGAAAATGGCGGGGATAAGCTAAAGGTGGACCAGGATCATATAGCGAAGGTCTCAAAGAGCCTTGATTAATTGATTAATTCAGATATCAATTGATTAGCCCGCACCGGGGGTCAGTGCCACCTTCGCCCCACCGGGGGGATCGATGGCCCCTCCAACTCCGAAAATATGGGCGTAGCGCAAATCTGTAAAGTGCAATAGAAAGCTCGCGTGAATTCAGTAAGAAATTACTTCACATGTTTTAGTGCTCAGGTCAATGGTTTGACCTCCAAAGGTCAAATTAGGTCAAGATCGGCTATTTTCACTCAAATATGCAATGCTTAAGCAAACTGGCCATAACTCTTATGCTATTAGAGCTATTGAGGTCTGGTAAAGAACATTTGATAGGAAATTGTCAGTCCTTTTTCCGCTATGTGAAACGTAAAGACCTCCCGCCAGTGGTTTGACCTCCAGAGGTCACCTCGTGACCTAAGAGGACCTGAGGTCACGAAACGTCAGAAAATGACCTTGCCGTATATCAAATAAAAGCCAGTGACAAGACAAACACGATGGTGTTTGTTTGAGCGCTCTAGCTCAATTAGGTCAAAAGTTATTGTCAAAATACTGTTTTTGACCTCTGGTGACCTTGGATGACCTTGGAGAGGTCAGAGGGCAAATATAACACCTGAAATCCGTGAAAGGGTGTCTAAGAACGCTTTTCTGATCAAGCTGAGCGTTTTCAATCGCTTTATGACTTTTAGATCATAAGACAGCTTTTCCCCATGCTTTTTCAATGGGAGAGGTCACCTCGTGACCTGACCTCAGGCACGAAATCGAAAATTCCCGGATATACACGTTGTAGACCCTGGAAGGGTCATGAAGTGTAGGAAGTTTCAAATTGATGGACTTCGAAATGTAGCTCTTACAGAGCTCTAAAGTTGAAGTGAGGTGACCTTGGTTGACCTCGTCTGGTGACCTGACCTTGGGTGACCCGGGGTAAAAAATTTCAGGGATGGTGGGAAAATGATGCAGTGAGAGGTAGAGTCCTCAACCGCGGCGCTGCGCCTCTTCGTTTTCTGCTATCCCGGAAAAACCTTAGGGGCCTTCGATGGCCCCCGTGGGGCGAGGGTTAAGCCATGCACGTAGGTACATTTACAGCTAATCTAGAGCTTTGGCGCCGTGTGGGGGGGGGTGAGGGCACGGGTTCGGGGCTCGGTGCCTTTGTGCGTATTTTTGTCCACTGCAGTCGGCTGGGGCTTGTCTTAGGGTTCTGTATATATCATGTCCTACTCATAGTTTAACACCCGCACTGGAGGGGGTCTGGCACTAACGGGCACTGGAGGGGCGGCCTGGTAGGCCCCTAAGATCTCGGAAACTAAGAAACATAGAGAAACGAAATGTGAGATGTGGGTGGGGGTTAGAGTGATCTACATCATGACAAAATTTTATTGACCTAGGTCAATATCTTCAAGGTCAAATGAGATCATAAAGATCAAAACTTGGCCATGCTGGGGACCGACCGGTAAATGCCGTGATTGTGCGGAATGGCGGGAATAAGCTAAAGGCGGACCAGGGTCATATAGCGAAGGTCTCAAAGAGCCTTCCCTTCAATTTTGGGGTCAAGGTCATTCAAGGTCATTGACCTGTAGGGTCATAATATAGTCTACTACTTATAATGTACATTTTGACTAACACTATAGCCACTGTTTGGCGGGAAATGAGGATTGACCTTCGAAAATGACCTTTGACCTTGCCATTTGACCTTGACCTTGGTATTGGGGGACCTTATCGATGACGTCATAGCATAACGTACGTCAGACCGGGTAGCGTCATTTGACCGGAAGCACTGTGGTCAATGACCTTGAAAGTGCAAATATGACCTTGACCCGTGACCTTTGACCTTGATCTTGACCTTCATGTGAGGTGACCTTGACATATAATCCCGGTTATATAGTGTTATGACTTCACCACTCGGTCTCCAATGCAAGCTAACTGCTCCGACCGCACGATTACGGCAATCTCAAAATTCAGGTCTGACTTTAAAAGCTTATAAGTAAAAAAATTTCGACCGATTTTCAAAAAATCTTCACCAATCGACGCGCTATTAAATTCTGTTTAATATGGCAAAGTATCGTGTTTCGGCTACGAGCGGTTCTCCGGCCACCCTGGTAAAACAGGTGGAGGGGGCCTCCGAGGCCCCCTCCAGTGCGCGTGTTAACCCTCGTCCCACCGGGGGCATCGATGGCCCCACCTAAGGTTTTTTCGGGATAGCAGAAAAAGGAAGAAACCCAGCACCGCGATTGAGGGCTCTATCTCTCACCTCATCATTTTCCCACTATCCCTGAAAATTTGTACCCCAGGTCACCCAGGGTCAGGTCACCAGACGTGGTCAACCAAGGTCACCTCACTTCAACTTTTGAGCTCTATAAGAGCTACATTTCTTAGTCGATCAATTTGAAACTTGCTAAACCTTATGTCCCTTCCAGGGTCTACAACGTGTATATCCGGGATTTTTCGGTTTCGTGACCTGAGGTCAGGTCACGAGGCGACCTCTCCCATTGGAAAAGCATGGGGAAAAGCTGTCTCATGATATAAAAGCCACAAAAATGATTGCAAATACTCAGACTGCTCAGAACAGCGTTTTTGGACACCCTTTCACAGATTCCAGGGGTCATATTTGCCCTTTGATTTTTCCAAGGTCACCCAAGGTCACCAGGGTCATAAACAGTATTTTGACAATAACTTTTGACCTAATTAAGCTAAAGCGCTGAACAAACACCATCGTGTTTTTCTTGTGACTGGCTTTCATTTGATATACGGCAAGGTCACTTTCTGATCTTCCGTGACCTCAGTTCATATCAGGTCACGAGGTGACCTCTGGAGTTCAAACCACTGGCGGGAGGTCTTTACGTTCCACATAGTGGAAAAAGGTTTGGCAATTTTCTATCAAATGTATTTAACCAGATCTCAATAGCTCTAATGGCATAGGAGTTATGCCCAGTTTTTTAAGCATTGCATATTTGAGTGAAAATAGCCTATCATGACCTTTCTTGACCTCTGGAGGTCAAACCATTGACCTGAGCGCTTAAACATGTGAAGTAATTTCTTACTGAATTCACGCAAGCTTTCTAATGCACTTCGCAGATTTGCGCTAACCCCCATATTTTCGGAGTTAGAGGGGGCCATCGATGGCCCCCGGTGGGGCGAAGCTGGCGCCGGCCCTCCGGTGGGGCGCGGGTTAACACACGCAGTGATGTGGTACCTCGGGTTTTTTGGAGATAGGACGGAAACGGCGGCGCGTAGCGCCGCCGTACTTGTCATACCTTTCCTGTGATTATTTTACAACTTGTGTCAAAATTCTACGGTTAGGTCATCTCAGGTCAGGTCACCAGTGCAGGTCAAGTGACCTGACCTCAAAAAAAAACGCGCACTGGAGGGCCCTCGGAGGCCCCCACCTGTGTTTTCCAAGGTTGCCGGAGAACCGCTCGCAGCCGAAAAAAATGATTCTTGGCCAAATTTAACCCGTGCCCGGTGGAAATCGAGGCACCTTCGCTCTGGTGGGGGGGGGCATTTGAACACCTCGCCCCTTGAACTCGACCCCTACGTTGGATAGCGAAAAAAACGTGAAATCTGGTGGATAGCTCATACAAATTCATGAAGAAACTACATCGGTCACTTTTTGGCTTAGGTCAATATTGCGGTCATGACAGGTCAAAGAAGGTGACATTTTGAGTATAGTTATTGGGCTCTGGTATTGGAGATAGTTGAGTTAGAATAATTTTCTAGACACCATTCGCCTCCTCTCGTCATCGCAAATCAAGTAATGTATAATATGACCATACTAGGTTAAAGGACAAAAATTATCTGACCTCAGGTCAGGTCAAGGTTACTTTTTAACCTAGTATATTCATATGCATATCAATCGAATCGCAATAGCAATTCAAACGCAATTATATCAACATAAAAGCTGTATCACTTCATTTCATGCAAAGTATTGACCTAAGCCTGAAAACTGCTAAGTAGTCCCAGATGGCCTTTCAGAGGTCACAGGTAAAACATTGCAATATGAACCTGGAAAGGGGACCAGAATGTTACGATTTGGTGAATATGAAGGATTCTCAGCTGTATCTACACAAATACAGCCCAGTTTCTGTTTTTCCCATGTATTTTCAATGGAGAGGTCATGGTCCGTACTTAACACGCGCATTGACGGGGGGGCGGGTACCCGCCCCCCTCGGGTTTTTCGGCGACAGTAGAAAAACGGCGGCGCGTAGCGCCGCCGTACTTGGTATACCTTTTCCCTCATCATTTTTACAACTTCTGTGAAAATTTTAAGGTTAGGTCATCTCAGGTCAGGTCACCAGTACAGGTCAAGTGACCCGACCTAAAAAAAGTTTAAGATAGCATAATTCGGAGCAGGGTGAACTTATCCGATTGAAACTCATATCACATAATGGCCCCACCGAGTTCTCTAACATATGTTCCGGTATTTTTGATATCGATGACCTAAGGTCAGGTACGAGGCATGACCTCTCCATTGGAAATACATGGGAAAAATGGTTTTTACGAAATAACTCAGGAACGGATGGTGATAGAGCATTTATTTTAGCTGCATTAGACTCGCATGGGCTTTGCGGTTCTAATGATATGCATTTTATATAATTTGACCCTGACCTGATCTCAGGTCAGGTCAAATCCTTGATTTGACCTAGCAAAGTCAAATTATATATCATTCGATTCGGCTTGCTGAGAGGATTCATATAGTTTAAGTCGTTTTGCTCTATCTTTACTTGTTCAGATGTAATGCCCGAAAAACTGAATTAGATCCATACACGTATATTTGGAACATGGTACCTCATCGTACACTCCTACTTCCATGTAAAAACCGTATGCTCCCCCGGCGCGGGGCCCCTAAGCTACGCCGGGAGGCAGCTACTCGTGGTTACGAGTCACAAAATAAAACATGGAGGCAAATACATTGAAGACACACGCAGCAGCGGTAAAGAGCACATACGGAGACAAATACAGATCAGTTGGCTGAGGCCACGCAGGTCAGGGACACAACCCGGCAGGTCGAACGGACCCCAGCGGGCCACCGTGGCGACGCCGCCGCGCACCGGCGGCCGAACGGCACCAACCCAGGTCGGCCGAAGAGCGGAGGCGCCGGCCAAGGTCGGGCGAGACGGAGACTCAGCCCGCCCGACCGACAGCCCACAGCGACCCACCGGGGCGGCATAGCCTCGCCCCAGCTGCCAAGCGCAGGGCCCCACTCTCGGCGCGCGCTTCTTGGTTAGGCGGCGCGCTCCGCTCCACGGGACCGAGCACAACGGTTTCACCGCCCCGCGGGTAACAGGAGCAGCGCCGCCTTTCGTGATGTCCAGAGTCGGCCCCGTAGCGACGAGGCCGTCCGCCACCAGCGACCAGCCACCCCAGGTCACACGGTGAGCCAGCAGTGAGGAAGTCGTCCGCGGGCAACGGTGACCACAGTAGAGTCCGGCGGCGCGCTCAGCTCCCCGGGACCGAGCACAACGGTTCCACCGCCCCGGGGTAGCAGGAGCAGCGCCGCCCCCTGAGAAGTCAGCCCCCACACGGGCGAAGCCGCCCGCCGCCAACGACCAGCCGCGCCCCCGCCCACCCGGCGAACCAGAGGCGAGGATGTCGCCCACCGGCAAGGCGACCACGGAGGGGCCGGCAGCGCGCTCTACTCCCCGGGACCGAGCACCACGGTTTCACCGCCCCGGGGTAGCAAAAGCACGCCGCCATGGATGCCGCAGACCGAAGAATGCGCCGCAACCCGCCCGGCGCGCACCCCCACCACGGGCCAGCGGCGCACCCACGGCGCCACTCTCAATCAGCCGTCGCCAGGTCCTGAAATAGTGTTTTTTATTTGTTAGAATTTGGGAAGGGAGTGGATATTATTTTTTTATAGCACTACAGATGTCGTGGAGAGATTTGAGGGCGCGTGGTAAGTTCGAGGAAATGATAGGTGTACAGGTGCCGGAGGCAGGCCTGTGTGGTACCTTACTGCCAAATCAAAGATTACAGCGCTTTTTTTACTCATGCTTATTTTTACTTGCTTGTATTACTTTTTGTACTTTACTTATGCAAAGAGACGAATAGTGACAAAAGCTGGTGCATAATATGTTTATTTTAACGGTTTACAATGATACAATTAGGGATACAATTTTACATGTTATCCCTATGACGGGCATGTTTTGACCTCTCGTGACCTTAAATGTGACCTGACAAAAAAATGGTTCAAATGTTTTCGATGGAGAAGTGGATGGGCAGCCCAACGCCGTTTACCGTTTTTCGCTACCTACCGTGGTTCTCGAGATCTTAGGGGGGCGGGTACCCGCCCCCCGTCAATGCGAAGGTGGCTCAGACCCCCGTCAATGCGCGTGTTAACCTTAGGTCATCGATATGAAAACTCCCGGAAAATATTTTGTAGAAGTCGCTGGGTCCAGTAGGTGTGTGGTAAGAGTTGCAATCCGATGGATCCATCCATTTCTTATTTGTGCCACCTTACACATTTTTTGAGGTGAGGTCACTTGACCTGCACTGGTGACCTGACCTGAAATGACCCAACATTAAAATTTTGAGGAAAGTTGCAGAATTGTTCAAAGATAAGGTGTACCAAGTACGGTGGCGCTTCGCGCCGCTCTTTTTTCTTCCCGCTGGAAAAATATCGAGGAGGTGTTGAAACACTCTCCACCGGGGCCAGGGTTAACTGAATAACTTAGTAATAGATGGTGAAACAGCGTTTATTTTAGCTGCATTATATTTGCCTTGTCTTTGCGGGACTAATAATATACAATCTGACCTTGACCTGCCTTCAGGTCGGGATTTACATGTTATCCCTATGATGGCATGTTTTTGACTTCTAGTGACCTTAAATGTGACCTGACAAAAAATGATTCAAATACTCATTTTTGATAGAGAAGTGGGTGGGCTACCCAGTGCCGTTAACCGTTTTTCGCTATCTAGCGTGGTTCTCGAGATCTTAGGGGGGCAGCGGGTACTCGCCCCCGTCAAAGTGAAGGTGGCTCAGACCCTCGTCAATGTGCGTGTTAGATGTACGTGTCACACAACCAAAGTATGGTTGCAGGGGTCTAAAAACTTACCGATCTACCTACGCCGTCGGCGACCCTATCATCTTTTAGTTGGCGACCCAGCAACCGTCTCAAACTCTGATTCCATCTGTTTTCCCATGATTTTAGCTTCCACCATCCGCTCCTGCTTCTAAATATGGTTACCCTCTCCACTGTCTCCACGCGTCATCGTAATACACCCAGTGCCCATAAAAATCTATTGGATGAAGTCTGCCAGTTCCTTTAGCCAAGAATGGGCAGAATCTACTTCGACAAAGAGCCAAGTTAGCCTTCGTTTCCCGGCTTGTTTGGCGTTTCTGAAAGACAGCTTGGCTACAACGGGGCATCTTTGGCCGATTACATCTGGCATCATCACCGCCCTTAGTTGCTGCTAGTCTTTGCTAGTTATGTTTATTCTTATTACAATTTTTGGTTCCAATTTTATGAAAAGCGACTGAAATTACCTGGTACCTTAGCTGATGCCATCTCCTTATACCGTATCTATGTATTATTTTTAAGTTCAAACTAGAATGTACTAGAATCCGTCACGAGTCGGTACCAAGTCGGTGATTTTCATTTTTTTCAATAGGCGACCAATGGGAGACCGAGTCGACCGAAACCGCCAACTTGCGTGGTTGCCTGGTCGCAGGTGGTCGCCCTGGTACATTTTCGGTGTGTGCGGCCGTCAGAACGAGCGCGGCGTGGGCTGCCGCTAATATTTTGTATTCTTGTTGGTGGGCGCCGTTTTTGACGACTGGTGTTCAATTTGTTAAATCCAAGGGGTTAAATCAAGATGTGCGTTTATCATAGACGGTCCGTGCAATCTAGGTGGGTTTTGGAGTCTACTTGCAATGATGTTTCCTTGTTTTGCTTTACCGCGAAAAGTCTCAGAAGGAAAAAAACTTGAATACCAGTGGTGCATGTTTAAACTCTTTCCAACCACAATCACACTGAAATGTCATCGTAAACATTGTTCTATAGTCACACATTCCCAGGGGCGTGGATATTCTGAACGATTTTTGTGGTGCCTAATTATGAGACTATCCATTACAAGTATACTATTTTTGATACCACCATGTTTTTGCCTTATAGCTGGATATATAACTGGGTGACCAAGTAGGCCTGTTATTTAACGATTTTAAAGTCCCTGAAATGAGAAATAGGAAAATTTTTAGGATGCTCTTAGTAGGCACAGAAATTAACGTGAGCTTCCATTTGGGGTGCCACAGCAGTGACAGGTCCAAGGGATCCTTGAACTCGAGTTCAGGACCCCGTAAGTTTGAAAGGATTCAGGGCGGCCTGAAAAAAGGGTACCCCAAAACTGATTAAACCAGATCTGCGAGGCAGAAAATACCTTGCTACTGCCCCCACCACTAGAATACAAATGATGGGGCTACAGATGGAGCTTTGAAGTTTAGAAGTTGTGTAAAATGGCATTAAAGGTGGTGAAAACAGGTTTTGTTATGCTAGGTTGGCTCGCATCATGTTCTGTATGGCCATATGTCTTGGTCTGTATATATTATTATCTCAAGTGGCAATATAAATCAAATATTTAAAAACTTTTTGTTGTTTTTCTAGATATCTATTAATTGATTTTGTATATGACTAGTGTTTTATTTACACAGATGCACCAAGACATGTGAATGATCATAATAAACACGTTGAGCTTCAATATTTGAAGCAGGGTATAAAGTATGATTTCCTGTTTCTGTTTGAAAGATAAATGCCCTCTAAAATTTGAAGAACAGAAATAAGCCAGGTAGAAAGACGAAAAGTTTGTTTCATGGCCCAAAATTTTGTTCTGGAAAATGGTCTCAAGCATTCCCATAATTGGGAATGGGTGTTCCCATCTATGGGTCAAGCATTCCCATTTATGGCACTGTTACCATTTTTAAGTCACACCAATTACAGTTTTCTCCCACTGATTGATGACGATAGCCACCCTTTTGGGAAAAGTGTGCCCTTTTGGTTGACAGGATGCAATCTCAGAGGGCTGCCCCCTACTAAAATCCTAGATCCATCACTTTGCATTGGTACCCCATAAGGGATATAAATGTGCATTCCTGCACAGCACAAAGATGTGAAAAACCATTTCCAATTTGCCAGAAGACTCCACTGCAAGGACAATGGTCCAATCCAAGTCTGCCAAACATAGAATAAGCTGTGTCTTTTGCACAGATGGATGCACTCTGGGTGATCAGGGTGTGTGTGTATGTTTTTTAACTGATTGATTATATGCATCCAAGTTTCTGATAATATCTTGTATTTTTGTCACAAGAAAGTTGACTCGTTTTGTTTTCTCTAGCATGGATGAACTATGGAAGCACTGCCACAGAGGTACAGTAGAAATATCACAGATTGTGTCCACCACAAAAGAACAGGTTGCTGAAATGCAAACTGTTCTTCTCAGTACCCAATCCTGGTCCAAATGGGTCATCAGCAACTATTCTGGAAACTTTTTCAGTCCTGATTATTAATGCTAAAATGCATCAATTAAGAGCTTTGGAAATAGTTATCATGGGAATGATGTCATGCAAAGAAAATAAGGTTATTCCCAAGAGACAGCATTGCTATTGCTTTGAGTAGAACCATGTTCAACAATGGAGCAAAAATTGGGCCTCATCTTAGCAATGGTTGATATTTTCCACTGTACTTCTGAGGAAATGTTGCCAATGAATAATGTTTGAATTATTTATTTGAAATGTTACAGGAATTTATCTGATTTGTGGCGCCTCAAGGTGAAGAATGACAAGTATTTCATGACGCATATATGTACATGAAAAATGTTTTTTCTCTAGTTAAATGAAACATCGGAACTGTTTCTGAGGCTCTTTTTAAGGTGCTGCAAACCCTTTTATTTGTCTCTAAGATAAGGCCTAACAATTTTTCACATGGATGGACACAAAATAAAACCATTATTGATGAGAGAACAACAATGGTGAATCAATCATGGTTGTATCTTGCTTGGTATAGAAGTAATGGTCGAAAATTTTAATGCCCAGAGGTGCTGCCACGGAATTTTTACAGGGGAACGCACCCGGGCTGGTGCTGGCCGGGGCAGGGGAATTGTGAGCATATTTGGTAACTGACAGCATTATTGACGATGAACCGAAAATTTTGGGAGATGTCCCCCCTGGTTGGCCAACAGGGGGGATGCGTAGGTACCCCGTCCCACAGCTTTCGGCGCCCATTTGATTGCCCTTGTGTACGGACAGCGTATCATCTTTGACTTCGATTGACCTCCAAACAGACTTAACCTAAGCTCAGTGGGCACTATCGATACGTATTCATGACTGCGTAGTGCGTATAAATGACTGATCACTATCCAACATTGGCTTTTAGGTCCGACATATCACGCTGAAGGCGAGCGTTCTTCCTA
This sequence comes from Lepas anatifera, assembly GCA_034440635.1. NCBI lineage: Eukaryota > Metazoa > Arthropoda > Thecostraca > Lepadidae > Lepas > Lepas anatifera. The sequence continues at coordinate 493,200 of JAOTON010002261.1, read as the reverse complement.
TTATAACTTGAAGCTACGTGATAACATCTCCAATATTCAGTGTCCTGTTGCGCCCTAGCCTTTGACCTGATATGAAAATGGATGTTGCCTTAGTGAAAGAGCTGGTCGGGCTCTGTCGAATAGCGTTGAGAAAGTGGTTCCGGCTATTTTGCGTACGGAGATAAGCAAGGTTTTATAGAGCACTGCATTTGATACATTTTGACGTATATGAATTTTTCCCCTCTGGTGACCACAGTATTGACCTTACGCAAAAATTCCAGGAGTAACGCCGATTGCATTTCCGGTGACCTTTCGATCGCCTTTTTCGCTTCTTTCTTTGTTTCCGAGATCGAGGGTGTCATTTTTAACGCCCTCCCACCAGTGGGGGTCATAGGTGATTCATGCTGGTCACCGGGGCTAGGGTTAAGGGCCAGCATGTATAGTTTTGTTGCTTTCAGATCATAACTTTGACTTTAATACTGAATTATAATCTCATGAAATCACTTAGGTAATGACCTGATTCTGGCTTAGGTCATCGATATCGAGAAACTCAATCTATATTTTATAGGTTTTTTATATCTATATTTTATTGGAACCATCCCCCTTGCACTCGCCAGTGCTTCCCTATACCCATATTTATACCACTTTTAAGACCGATTTTGTAATACATGTAGCATTAGGTTCGGCGACCATCGAAGAAGCTTGGATTTTAGTCGGTGACCACAAGCTCACTTTTTAGACCCCTGTATGGTTGTAAGTGTAAGAGCTTTCCGGGTAAGCTATCAGGACCGTTTGGGTTCCTTGTTTTTTATTACAGTTGCTGATGTTTTCACAAACGTTGCAGGGGAACACCACAGAAAAGATGGGGGCAGTGAACCCCCTGAAGCCCCCCTCCCGCGCTGCGCCTATGAGTCTAATAATTATTAGTTTCATTGTCCTGAATCTCACGCAGCTTAGTCGAATCTGGAGGCTTATAAGTTTGGAGGGAAAGTTAGAGGTTTATATATTAGCCATAGATAAAGTGCCTGGCACAGCAGCAGCCACCAGCAACGCGGAATGTTTGAAAATAAAAAGAAAACAAAACGTGTGCTGCTGACGACGTTCAATGTTTACAGCATTATTGTCGTCGATAAACAACGTGCACGACCTCATTAACTGTGCAGTTTCAGTACAAATTATTCTGGCCTATGTTGCCTACTTAAGTATTTTTCTTATACCTTCCGCCACTATGCCTTTGTAGGTATATTGTGTCATTTCATTCAGTTTTATTGGTTTTCACCATGTTATTCATTGTGCTGCACCTACGTCCAGGAAGCCCTTACATCCAGGTATGCAATCTCAATCTGGGAATTATGGCTATGCTTCTGTCCTTTTTCAAAACTGTTAGCACAGATATATGGGAATAGGCCACATTGTTGAAAATATGAAAATGCCAGATGTGATCTGCCTATTGCAATAATACCAATAACTTTTTGGTTAAGGAAGTCTCAAGATCAAGAAACCACATTTTTTCCACCTTCAGTCACTCTAAACTAAAATATTGCCTTTTTTACTACACTTTATTGAGCTAAGCATTATATTAAATGTTGAATTTGGCTGATTGCTGTTGCTTGCAGCTTGTACTGTTGTGAAGGCAATGCCATTTGATAAAATTTAGCCAATGGAATGCCCTGCCAGATGGAATTTGATTTCTTCATGGCTTGAAATGGGAAATAGCTCAATTTATTTAGAAGTTTTAAGCATGTAAAAATTTAATATACTGTGCTAATAAGTGACAATTTATCTACACACATGCATGCATGTCCATATGCTTTCTTTGGATGCTGTTATAATCCTGCCCCATAATTCCACTATGCAAACTTCAGTCTATATTTGTCTGTGGTTTTGCGTTCAAGTGTTTGTATGCCATGTAATGACTTAATGTGTTAGGTTTTTTAACACACACATTGACAGGGGTCTGAGCCACCTTCCCTTTGATGGAGTGGAAGGTACCTGCCCCTCTAAGGGCCTGTTCCAGCGCCTCCTTAAACCTGATCTAACCTCCTCAAAGCTTCTCCAACTTCCCCTTGCCCGGTCCAGCGCCTCCTCAAACTTGCTCCAAGTTCGTTGAATCTCATCTCAAATCTTACCCAACCTCCTCTCAAACAAAAGGTGTTTTTTCAGAGCAGGTTAGAGGAGCTCAATTGTGGCGCCTGAATTTCAATTGAAAAACTAAAATAAGTTTTTTTACAGAGAGAAACAGTGTTTGTGGGCAGCGAAAGGTTTTGATTCTGTTGTTTTTCTGTATACCACTTTCACTAAAATACATTAAATGAGCATCAGAGGCCTTTAATCAAATTTGATTTAGTTTCCAAGCTTCTCCACGCCTGCCATATTGGCGCGGATCAGGCACAATCAGCTGATATCTGCTCCCAAATTGGTCCAGCGGACACCGGTTTTTGCACCGGCTCTGACTTCATCTAAGCTACTCTCATCTTTTTTTCTAAGGAGGCGCTGGAGCAGACCCTAAGATCTTGAGGACCATGCTAGACAGCGAAAAACTGTTAATGGCGTTGGTTGGCCCATCCAATTCTCCATCAAAATTATCAGAACCATTTTTGTCAGGTCATAGGTAAGGTCACTAGAGGTCAAAACATGCCATCATAGGGATAACATGTAAATGAAGGTTTTCAGTCTTTACATCTGAATAAGTAAAGATAGAGCAAAACAACTTGAATCATATGAATCTTCGCAGCAAGCTGAATTGAATGATATAATATGACCTTGCTAGGTCAAATTAAGTATTTGATCTGACCTGAGGTCAGGTCGAGGTCAAATTAGATAAAATGCATATCATTACAACCACAGAGACAAGGTTCTACAGTTTTAATGATGTGCATTTTATCTAATGTGACCTTGACCTGACCTCAGGTCAGCTCAAATGCTTGATTTGACCTGAAAAGGTCATATTATATATAATTCAATTCAGCTTGCTATGAGGATTCATATTGTTTAAATAGTTTTGCTCTATCTTGACATGTTCAGATCTAATGACCAAACACCTTCATTTACATGGTATCCCTATGACAGCATGTTTTGACCTCTAGTGGCCTTATTTATTTATTTATTTATTTTTTATTTTACATCTTCAGGACACTCCACAATAGACATGTGGCTATTCTTAGCCTGGCATCAGTTATTTCATAGCACAATCCATGTACAAAAGCCAAGAATGATAGACA